>UXGD01000500.1:0-56852 GCA_900474315.1 Torymus auratus | reverse complement strand
ATAAATATTGTATCGATTATTGTCTTGAATATTGAGGCAAGACAATACAATATCAATATTAATCTTGCTATATCGTGCGGTCCTAATTAGTATTATCCGTGCCAAATTTCTCTTTCAAGCCTGCAGTTAATATCTATATATTTATAACTAAACAAGTATACTTGGAAAATAAGTTAATTTATAAAATTATCTCATTTTAACTTCATCTCTTGTAAGATAGTTAAGATTGGTACGTCAAAATTCAAGTACGATACTCTGCAGTGTATACATAACACATCAAACTAACCAAAAGCCACAAGTACTTCACTCCGCCTCTTCCCATATCAACCGGTCACTCGCGCCCGCAGCGCCTAATTGAAAAGTAAAGATACCCCGTTCCCCTATACCCGCCCCTGTTTTTCCCGATTCCCGCCGAAACGGCTCAGCTCTCCTCGCCAATTCATCAAACTCTTCTCTCTCGCGTGCACTTATCATTTAATGAAGCGCTCCCCGTCGGATCTCCTTAAATACACCCGTCTCTCTCGCTCTCCTCCCCATTATCATGTCATAAAAGTATAATTACCTCTCGCATGAGAGCCGTACTCTCTTACTCTCCGCGGGAAGATTCGATCTTACTTACTTACTGCCTCCTTTTTTCCGTTACCAGAGACCCCCAGAGCGCGATGTGACCTCCCAGGCTGTCGCTCTTTCTCTCCTTCTCGCGAAAAAATGAGAAAAAAGCGAGTAGGGAAGAAATTGATTGTAGCTGCGCGCGCTTCGCACTTGATTCCGGTAGCTGCACTACCTATATAGATATATACCCTCTCTCGCGCGTAATGAGTCACGCAAAAAGAGTCAGTCGCCTGAGCGTGCATACCGAAGATTAATCCTCTCTCTCTCCCTCTTTCGTCGGGCAATAACACGTTGCCGAAGAGAACGAGAGAGAGGGAGAGTCTCGTTACAGGAGAAGGGGGGAAAGTAAACGTTCGGCCGATGCGCGGAGAGAGACGGAGTAAAAAAAAGGAACGGCGCGAGCTTCTCTATTTTCGAATCGTGCTTTTTGCGCTGTAATTCCGTACGTATACATATGTGTGTGTGTGTGGAGAGGGGGTTTGCTAGTTGAGGGTAACCAGTTATTAGACAATGTTATTACGTGCTTACGGCGGGGGATGGGATGCGCGCGCGCACGTTGTTAATTAGCGGCTAGTTCGAGAGAGTTGCGCGCCGCGGTACCATATTTCTTGCCTGCTGTCTTTTTTTTCATCCTTCTTTCTTTCTTTCTTCTCTTGGTTGCAGAGTAAATTGTGTTTCCTTTTGTGCTGTTTCTGGTAAAATGATAAATCGCCGCGGGATTATGTGTTTTCTTTTTTTTCAGAAGTGTGGATATATATTAATTAACTTGTTAGGGGGCTCAAATTGGTAGGCATTTCAATTTTTGTCGAGAGTCTCATGAAGATTTATCTCTGTGCTCGGGTAAACGGCGCGCTAATTTTTGTTTACTTTGTTTTATTATTTATTAATTCACAGGCGGCGCAGTATTTAAATAGAACCGAATTAAAAAAAAAAATTTTACAGGCGCGTGGTTTTCAATAATGTCCCATAAAACCGTATTACGCAAAGCCCAACCTCGAAATTCCCTCATTTTTAATTCACTGATTAAAAAACAATCACTCAGCCCATTTCCCGGTATTCCGAGCAATAAACCTCGCAATTAGCATTTTTCGACGACACAGACAGCATTAGGCAACGCCGCGCGTCGCCTATAAAAACACCCAAAAACTGCGTCCATCAAGGAAATAAAGACGTTTTTTTTCGGCCGCGGGTCGTTTAGATACGCGCAGTCGTTAAAATTACCCGCGAAGTGGCTGGAATCGCTTTTTGAGGTACCATCAATGTCTATAAGCGAGCGCCGCTGTCGCCAGACGGAATTATATATACGAGCGACCGAGAGCCCGAACAGATTTTCGGGAGGTGAGTTGGTGGGAATAATGGGTTTGAGTGAGCAAAGAAAGGTAAATTTTAACGGAGCAGCAAGGCATACATATTTTCGGTACCCGCAAAACTTTTCTGACGAATTTTTTAACTTTTACATACTTTAAAAGTATGAAACTCATATTGTTACAACATTAAAAATACCTGTTGCTCACATTATACTTTTTGGTATAAACGTATAATACCGGTTAATTCACCGTAACGAAGCGTTCGGCAAATTTCATCGATGCAGTTCCCATCCCGAAATTGTTAGAGCATGCAGTAAATAAATACCATAAAAATTAAAACAATTGTATAAATGCAAAGTTCCTTCGGGAGGGAGAAGAGCGCAGACGCGCGCACGGACAGAGCCGGCAATTTGCGGCGATTTTATTTTTCTTTAACTGCCGGCAATTACACTTCAAATTGCGATCATAAAGGTTACGTTCGCGAGGGCTTCAACCATCATCTTGTCTATGCCTGGAGACGCGCCGTACACACGGCAAAGACTCATTTCAATTATTATGTACAGCGCAAGATGTTTAATGTTGCAGGGGGGCTGCCATCATCCCCGCATTGTTTCTCTCATGTTACATTAAATTTTTCGAAAAAACCCGCGAATGCCTGCTGCTGTTGGGGCAACGGAAAACATCGCTTTAGTGCCCGTAATCTTTGATAATTACGATTTGGTTTATTGATACTTGATTGTTGGCTGGTAATATTTGTGAGAAAATTTCTTGAATGTCTTATGGTTCGGTTAAAGGGATTGTGAAATGTGATGCGATAATGGATTGCAAATGACGTTTGAAATAAGTAAAAAAATGAGTTAAAAATACGTGTACAAATATCTAAATATTTCGTTGTTATAAGTAGTAGCATTATATGATGTTGTACGAATATAATTTTCAGTTAATGAAGAAAGAATACTTTTTAAGGTATATATTTCAATGCATCTCAATAAAGCAAACATATTATCTTTTTTACACTTACAAAGTACCCTATTAGTCAAAAAGAAGCAAAATTTATATCCATTCCAAAATATCCCCCCGCATGACCTCAAAAAGCCACGCTCAACTTCTCGAATAAACAAAACACTTTACTTCCCAGTCCTTTCCCTATTCTCCTTTCCGCACTTCTCGAATTCCCTCGACGTCATATGCCCCCTTTTAAACCCGCGGACATTACGGCCAAGAACCACTCCGCGCGCGCACGGCAAACAAACTCGCGCGCGATCGAACTCTATACCACACACTCGCTCGCGAACCAAAGGGCATTGCAAATAAAAGGCAAGAGCGCGAATTCCCGCGGCCACACGTGCGCCGCAGTTGCACCCACACACACACATACAAGTAAGCGTCGATTTTAACGGGAGAGAGAGAGAGAGAGAAAGAAAGAGAGCTGCACGTTCGCCCGAAAAGGCACGATCTTAAAATCGGACTCCCGGGATCGAGCAGCAGCAGAGCGCAAGCGGCAGCAGCACGTGCGCCGCGATAATCGTTTAGCCTGAGTTTTCATCCGCGAGCACACGCGAATAGGCAAAAGGAGGGTAGAGAAAGAGAGAGAGAGAGAGCGATTTGTAGGTATAGAGGCTATTATCGTTCGGGGATATCTCGGTGTAATGGCCCCGAGCTCGCGCGCGCGCAAGAGAGAGAGAGAGAGAGGAACACAATGCGATTCTCCGGATGGTTGCAGCGCGGCCTTTTCTTTCGTTACCCATACGTTCCTCTCTCTGGTTTTCGCGGTCTATCTCGCGCGCGAGAGACGCTGTAAATCTGCGCGTTGTTTATGTCCGATGCAATTAGCGCGGAGAGCTGCGGAGTATAAGAACGGGACTGTAGCAGCACGAAAGTATGTGGGCTAAAAGGGAGAGAGATCTTTGATGAATGGACGAGGTTATCGCGGATATACGTCGGTGCGACAGTTTGAGATGAGATTACGGAGATTCGGCGATTTGCGTCTGCGGCTATTGAATTCGTCTAGAAGCGGGGATATTTTCAAAATGGGGCGAAAGGTAGTTTTGCAAGCGACGGGATAGAGAATCTACGGGACTGTTGGTTCTTTTTTTTTTGAAAGGGTGAAAACAATGGGCTGGAAGATGAAGCACGATAGAGCTGTCGTAGGTTGGTTGCTGATAAGGCGTGAAGTTGGCAGGACATTTGGATAAACTTAAGGTAAAATAGTTTGAAAGCATCGAAGAAGGGAAAATTTAGAAACTGCATTTAACGAAAGGTTGTAACTCTGAGAGTAAACTATATAAAACTCCAATTAATTAATTGAACCATTATACCCAAACAGCCGATGAAATCTCCCGCGGATTTTAATTAAATCTCATACGACCACCCTCGAAATGAAATTTTTTATCTCCCTCGTCTCGAGCATCGTCGTCTTCTTTTCAGTTTCAATTACGATCGCCACCGCGATGAACTCTGCAATTCATTTTCTTCGCAAGGTTTGTCATATATATTGCGCGGCTCACTGAACCACGAATCGCCGTTTTTGCTGCCACCTGCCGTTCGATCAAAAGTTATGAACAGGCGGTTACGTGATTTTATAATTAAGCATTGTTTTAGGACGGATAAGTATAAAAATGATACGTCGGTTGGTGTACGATTATTATTGATTATGCAGCTAATTCGAGTTAACGAAAATCTAGTTGCGCAATTCATAATTAAGTATTGTTTTGTTTGCCGTTTGACAGCGTAAAAAACTATAATACTTAGACGTATTAATGGATCGAGGTATATCCTATAATGGCCTCTGTAATACACATAGAGCGATTTCAATTCCGAGCGAGCATTGCCCCATCGCTGCATTTCTGCAGCGGGAAAAAAAATGCATTTTGACGTGCTCCAGTGAACCGGACAATGACTTTGGGTATTTTGCGGTGAAAAGCCATTACGGCAGCGAGACAAGTTTATGGGCAGCTGTCTATATGACAAAAATTAACTTGCATTATTTGAATGCTCTTTTTAATGATTTTCATTTTTTTTTTCGCGAGAGTAATAAGAATTATGGATTTGTGATGTGCATAGATAGATCGAAAGATTTTTTATGTCACGTGTCACTTTCAAGTGGTAGTTATGTATAAACTGAATACAAATACACCAATGCAAATAAGCCTACATAAAAAGAATTCCATTCTCATATACATATTTTTTCAAAATGCGATAAACCAGTCTATAATCACGAACGAATAGTTAATTGAATTTCAGAACCCACATACCGCAAAATCTTTTCACACGATATCGATATCAAGCCTACCGCTCCGCCGCTCGGCGACATCAAACCCCGCGCACTTGAGCCGCGCCCTCTCCCTAATCCCCAAACCACTATAATCCTCTCACCCACACACAATTTCGCTATATATACAACTACACATACCCTCCCCGCGAATTGAATTAAATTCGCGAACGAATTGAAAGCTTATCCCTCGACCCATCCCTCCCTATAAAAAAAAGAGAAAAGGAATAATAAAAAAAGTCCGCGCAGCATCCCTCGGGAGAAAAGTATAGACCTTAAAACAAAGAGAGCGAGCGAGCGAGGCCTCAATCAGCGCAAAAAGAAGAAGAAGAAGAAGCGAGCGTGTATGTATATATATCGTATATAAAAGGGAAAGGGCGGGCATGCGCGTTATCGTTTATAAATAAGAATGGCAAGTGTCACGCCCCGCGCGGTACGCGAGCCATTATTCCCCGGCGGTGAGATTCCGCTGGGACGATAGTAAATATACCCACGTGCGGAGAGGAGAGAGAAAGACCGAAGATACGCGTGTATGCCTAAGCTCCTGCGCGCATCATCGCGCAAGTGTATTATAGTCTCTGTGTGTGTGTGTGTGTGTGTGTTATATGAATAAATGTATCTACGTGTGCGAGCGCATTTTATAAGTAAATATTCTACGCGCGCGTGCGGTTGTGTGCTTTACGATCAAACATCACTACTTTCGCGCGTATATATACCTATACATGTACGTATAGTTTATATACACAGCGCAAGCTGTTACGTGTGTATGTGTGTATCAGCGACGGCGGGCAATGATATCCGTCCTCGGCTTCGTTTTTGCGTGCGCGCGAAGGGACTACCTCCTCGGCGCTCACCCCATCTTTAAGGCCCCGGCAACAATGGGGCATTACGGGCACACACACCGCATCTCTTCCTTCTTCCTCTCTTCTCGCTCGCCGTGATTTCGTTAACCCGATGAGAGGGAGAGAGCGGGTAATCCGCCTCTGCGAGGCGAACGCGCGGGACAATGCAACAATGCGCGTGGGACGAGCATCTGCATCTCTCTCTCTTCTCGTTTTCTTCGGGTTTTAGACGCGCAGAGCCCTTTTATTATACGCGTGCGCGCGAGCGAGCGAGCGCTTTTAAGGAGGCAGAAAGATCGCGGGGGGGAGGAGGTGGAGGTTGCTTGGTACTTTACCGGAAAATTAAAATTCTATACGCTCGCTGTGTGTGTGGGGGGAAACGAGAGGACTAGTTATGTGGGAGATATGTGGGGAGAGAGAGAGAGAGAGGTGTGTTCGAGGCAATGGTTATGGAGGATTGTGTGCTTTAGGCGGTGGCTAGTTTGGATGGGGATTTTTCTGAGGGAACGGGGGACCTTGTCAGGATAGAAGTGCTGATGCGTGAGGTCATTTGGGTATGGGAAAAACGAAAAATGGCAAGTTATTAATTTGAACTTATTATTTTCTTTGCTAACAAGCGTGTTATTAGTAAGTATTCATTATGGTATTAAATTCAAAATTATCTTTTTTTCCTCTTTTTTGAAAACAGCGCTATACCTAAAACGCAGTTAACACTTATATTTTAATTGTACAGAAATAAAAAAAATTCAAACCGAACAATTTTATACCAGGCCCGTATTTTAAAAAATCCACAACAATATCAACGTATTTATATTATACATCCGAGAGCATCGAGATCGAATTTGAATATCGAAAACCGTCGTCGGTATTGGAATCGTCGACCGTTGGCATATAAGGCGCTCGCAAAAGTCGTGAAATTCAAAACAGTAGAAACCTTCCCTGGTGGGAAAGTTATGGAACGGTAGCGCGGGCGCGCAGATAAGGGACACACCGCGCGCGCGCGCTATCAGCGATATTATTATGCCGGTATGCGACGTAATTTGGACGGCGAAGCATGAAATAGAAACGCGAATTTAGAGGCCGATGTATGTAAGTTTCTTCTCTCCATTGAAATGCTAAGAAGGAAATACGCCTAATTTTAGTTTGCATAAGGTCGGATAAGAGTTGACTGTGTCGCCAATGCTGGTACATACACTGATAGCTGAGCAAATTCTGTAGCGAATGTGTGCGGTTTATCCAGGATCTTATCGGTTCGTAGACGTTTAGGAAAGCCTTGTATTTGTTGGAAAATTTTCTTGTACATACTTTTGATGTTAACGGTCGCGAAGGTGTTTAAGATTATGACCGTTGTTGTAATGTAGTATAGGTTATTATTTTTTATAAAATTCACTTGATTATGGTTATTACTTTTATCAGTCTAAATGATTCTTATCTTTAAATTCATTTTCCCGTGATAATATTAACATACACTCCTACTTTAAAAAGCATATTTCTGCAATATGCATTAAAATTGTATATCTTTCATCAATCCCGCGTTACCACAACTCAAACATCCTAATTAAATCATCCTAAACCAGCGAAACCTTTTCCCCCCATCCAAAATAATTCCAAAAACACACACACCATTACGCTCTTAACTCCCCCCAGGAATATTCCAAATTCCCCGGGTAAACTCGCATTACAAATTGCCCGCATTACCTCCCATATTCACTCTCTCTTCCCTCTCGTACCATCTTATACCTTACCTCATTACACATCCTCCAAAAAAAGAAAAGAAGAAGAAGAAACTCCCTCCTCGCAACGCGAATATTTCAATTATTGCTTTACGAAATAGAGAACCGGCCGCGAATTAGCATGCGCGCGGACCAACCGCAAAGTACACTTTCGGGCCCTCGCGCACGCTCGTAATAAAGATAAATGGCACCACTTACCGCTCGTGATGAAGCAATGCACGTGTGTGTATGTGTGCATTCTTCCGCAGAGGAGGTGGGAGGTAGAAGGTAGCAGCAGCAGCAGCATTGTGTCTGATTGTATCTGGAGTTTCGCGGAATTGTGGAGGAGGAGATGATTAGCGGAGAATCGGGGGATATCTGGAGTTTCCGTGGTAGGACGTGGAGTTTTTTTTTGTCGTTGTGGGGGATGTTGGGGACAGTGGGGACCGTTAGGGAGAGTTATTAATAGGGTCGGAAAAAAATCGGTGATTAATGGCGTGGGCTTCGGAAGGATTTAGTTTGATCCGAGATGAAGATACGGGAATAGAAATGTCTAGGGGCGGCGTGTTTTTATAAATCTTCGAGTAACGTATAGTTGGAGTGCAGGTAATTAAAATTTAAAATATCTCGGTACAATTTAATTCCATAATCTTTCGAGTAAAACGATTATAAGAATTCACAAAAAAATACTTAGTGTTATGATGGGAAATTTTAAATTTTAAAATACTTTTTTATACTCGTCGTGATGATTTTTGCTTTTTAAAAGCGATTCACAGATCGAGTCGACAGCAGATACATTTTAGTATGACGACGACGCTAGAGATCACGCTTTGTGGGTCACGCTTAAACAATCAATTGAAGTCTTATGTCGGGAATTGCGTTCGATTAAAGGAGAAAGCTGAGGGATCGATGAGATGCAGATTGAGACAATTAATTCTTATTGTGAGCCAATTGAGCATTGTTTGCGCATGCGCTATATACATTAAATATTCGAAATATATAATGGCTGCGACTGATATAAATAAAAATTCCCTATACCCGTCAATTAACTATTGCAAAAATATAATTATTATTCCTGCGCTGAGTTTTATATACAGCATCGGCATTCTTCGAAGAAAATTTTATTCTACGACCTGTCTAAATTTCTAACCCCGTAGAACTTTCGTGTGCTAAAATTCAGTTTTCTTAATTCCCAACTACACGAAACTCATAAAAAAAAGAAACCTATAACCACCGACTAACCAGAAATGGCTAAAACGTTGGCAAAAACGTAGCCCGGAATTCTCGAAACATTAAACTAAGAAGCGCTCGCGCTAAACCATTACCACCAACAACCTCAAAAACCCACACTGCACATACATCCGCATGCTCACTCATTCTCTCTCACGCAGCCGCGCGCACGCCGCAGGCCGTTTAAATCAATAATCCCGCATAACTCTCTCCGTGTTTGCACTGCCTCTCTCTGCTCGCGCAAAAATCGCGCTCGTAACAAAAATTACCGTATAAATTCCTCTTAATTTTTTTTCTTCCCTACCACGTTCCCATAGGAGACTTCTTTCGGTTCGCGGAAAATCCTAATTGAAGCGCACGGACACGCCGCGCCGCGTTCGAAATCGTCGACAGGGTGTGATGATGCGCGAAGAAGAAGAAGAAGAAGAAGCCGCTGAGCGATAGGTGATCGATATATATTGCGAGAACGAGAGAGGAGAGAAGTGCTGTGAGAATATAACACACGCGCGAGTATGAGGCTGATTCGTGGTGGGATGCTCTTCAGCGTTGAACTCACATACCCTGGCTGTTTGGGTTTTCATTCTATAATCTCGGACCTCTCAAAGTCTTAATCCGGTCCTGATGAGGGAGAGAACAAATAAAATGAGTGATAATACAGTATCGTTACGTAAGAGCAGTGTGTACATTATAAACAATGTATATGAAAATGTGTATCTAGCGAGTAACGAGGATGGGTAATTAAAGAATAAAGTTATGCGTGATGGTGTATACCGCGTGCGCATAGAGGCTCAATGTCACGTGTATGATGATGATGATACAATTATTTTCCGTAATAACACAGTGGAGGCCATTTATGTGCAAATATTATTTCAATTTGATTCTCATGAAATTCAAAATCTCCTGTTAAACAAACCGTGCCCACATCATATACACGCACGCACAAAAGGATTTTTACGGATGTTTACTTATATCGTTAGATTACATTGAATTACCGTTGAATATATATTTCTCGAATAAAAAGCGCGCCGTTTTCAATCTGATATCTTATTCAAATCGTTGTTCATCAAAAGCATCATATCGTTCTGTTCCACGTGTACTTCTTCGCTCTCTCTCGCACAAAAATAGACCAAGTTCACCCGCACACGAACTTGCACTTGTTCCACACAGAGAGCGATAGCCTCGCGCGCGCATTTACGCACTTAGCGCTTACACACTAGGCGTACATAGAAAAAGGAACTACACCGAGCTGCTCGCGAAAGGGAGAGGAAAGAGAAGAGACGGAAGATCTTCTTACGAGGCCCCATCTTCGACATAACAAGATCAACAACTGAATGCGAAACCGCACGCAACGTTACGATCCCGAAAGAATCCAAAGAAGTCGAGCACAGCGTGCTTCTCTCTCTCTCCTCTGCGCTCCTCGCCTTTAACGACCTTTTTCTTCTTCCTCCGCCGCCGCCGCCTTCTCTTTCTTTATCTCGCTTCATCTACGATCGAAGTGTTTCTGCGTTTTTCGCCTTTTTTCCCCGCGCCCGCGCGTCCACCTTATTTTTTTGCCTCGTTCGTTGCAGCCTGAGGTTCGTTCGTTCTTTAGTTCGACGCCCGTATATTTTTCCTTTTATCGGTGCGCGCTTGTACTTGCGCTGAGAGAGAGAGAGGAGGATTTTTTGGATCAAGGGGAAAAGTTTTTATTTTCGAGCTGAGCTGCAGTGCTCTTCAGCGTGTATATAGTTTTGTTGGCGTATGTTGAGAGAGACTATTTTGAATATCCGGGAAATATGGGGTGTAAGGTCGATTGATTGAATGAATGATTGAGCGATTCTTTTCATATGAGGTCAATAGAAATAAAATATTGGAGATTTGCTTTTACGTCGGACTCACCGAAATTTGAAGCGAGTAATAAAGATAAAGTTGTTGACCTGAGATCGCTTACCTGAAACACAAAAAAGGTCACATAGATTAAAATAAAATAATGAAATTTTATACACTCAGACGCACACATTTCATTACGATAAATTACAGCAGTTGACCACTGCTACGCCCGTTTATACACTCCCCGCAGCATATTCTACGTCACGGTAACGAACTGTTTGCTAAAGACCTTACACGCAGTATACAATCCTCCCGAGCATCGTCGTCTCATTACCTTAACTCCTTCTCCTTCAATAATTCCGATCCCCCTTCAATCCTCCATACTCGCAACGCTCGTTCATTAAAATCAACGAACCGATCCGCAAGCAGCTGCCCCCATAACCACTCGCTGCTGCGCGCGACCGCTTCTTCTCCTTCATGGACGCATTAAAAATTCATCGCGTTTCTTCCGATCGTCTATTTTCTCACGAGCGCGCGTAATTTTCCGCGAGTCTCCTTGTAAAACGCTCGCGATTTCATTGGCTGCCGCCGCCGCCGCGTGACCCTTGAGCGAGTTATAGGTCATTAAAGCGCTGGTAAAAAGGAGCTGCTGCGGTACTGAGCGTGTGTAGAGAAAGAAAGAGAGAGAGAGAGAAGGAAAGATTGGAGATTTATCGTGGACCTGAGTTGCAACAAGTATTTGTTCAATGCTATAATATACTGGTATTCAATTTTGTATATTCATAAAGGTCACTACGTCGAACGCAATTTTCTTAGGAAGTTAGTAGAAATGGTATAAAAACGAATTGATCGATAAAAATTTGCTTTACGATCGTGCACCGTCCACAGCTTGAATATATTCCAGTAGACGCAATTTTACAGCCGCTACACTTTATACAGTTGGATTAAAAATAGCCTATATACACTCCTTCTATATTGACATAGCGAGAACCTCGTACCGCAATTTCCAAGACCTCGAATCTGACAACCCACAGATATCCTTTGTCAGAAGCGCGTACTACACTTGGAGGGTATATTCTTTATAATTAATCGCGGCACACTACACCCGCCATGCGGAAAATTGCTCACGGCCCATAACTCCGTGCGCATAACAATGCGCAGGCCCTCGGGAATTGAATAATTGCGAGCGCCGCTGCTATAGCTCGCCGGCGTTGAAATCTCCCCAGGAGAGAGAGAGAGAGTTTTTACAGCAGTTCGCGGAAAATCGCCGCTGTGTCAATCGCGTGTGGGAAGGGGGTACATAATGGTTATGTGGAGCGAAGACGGTATACATCGACGCGTTTGAAAATAAACAAACTGAAAAATTGCATAAAACCTGAGGTTTAACGGCGTGCTTTTTTTCATCGGTGGGCGTGGCTATATCGAACCTTCGCGTATAGGAGAGCCATAAATTATCGACTGTCTCTAAGCATTATTGTTTTTTTTTCTTCTTCTTCTCTCGATTCTTTTTCTCGTCTCTCGGATTATTTTCTTTTTAAAAGAATAGAATTTACAGCCTTTGTTCGAGCGGATACGCGAATATATCTCTAATTCTATCTGCTGTGCCAAAAATTACAGGCGGCAGCACGCCGGTGGTTCTTTAGAAAGTTCGTGTGTGTAACGTAAGCCGTAATAACAAGAGCGGCGTTTACACCCAAGGTTGCGTCACTCTCTCTAACCAGGTGCGAAAAGCGCTTTTTAACCGTTCGCGCGAAAAACATAAAATGTGTACCTGTATACACGCGGATTTGGAATTACTTAATTTGCGCGCGAACTGAAGTGGGAAAGTGCTGGCCGCGTTTATCCTGTGCGCTCGCGCGGTTAAATGCACAATATTGAGTGTGAATAAAATTTAACGGTGAGTGAAAAGTAGTTGGCAATTGAACGGTTTAGATGTATTTTCTAAATTTAGTCGAAGTGGTAAAGATTTGAAGACTATACGTTATATTTGACTTGTTCTTCAGAGGAGAAACTATGCAACAGTTGGTTTCAAGTATAAAAGCCGGAGAAACTATACATTCGAGAAGACAATTTCTCTGCCTTATGCTTATCTGTGCTTTGACTGCAATCTCAATCTGCGACTGTGATATAACTACCGATAACCTCAGTATTATTTTGACTGTGATATCATCTTTTATAAGTATTTGATCTTATTGTATATTATTTTGTATTTTGTATACTTTGTGCTCACAACAAAATAAATCCTGAGTAAAAACCTTTTGTATAGATTAGATATAAATTTTATATAATCTATTACACGTAGGAATGGAGTTGCTTAAATTATGCATAATTTTTACAAAAACTTTGTATTACATAATGAAATAATTTTAATCATAAGCGATGAATAGTTTAAACAACGATTTTGAAATTATTCAGAATAACAACATAAACTCCGTATATAAAGGGATAAAGGGATATCAAAAATAAGGCAGGCCATGTAATTTTTATTCTTCGTAAAGTCATTCAATCGGTTGAATCTCACGGCCTTATATCCTCTCGGCCGTTCCACTTTACCTACGAGAGTTCCCACGTATGCGCCACATAGCGGCCGACAGCGGAAGCTGACAACTTTCACAAGTTTCTTCCGTAGATAAATTGAAACGGCCGAAAGGATAATATAAGGCTGTGGGATTCACCCGATCGAATGATTTTACGAAGAGTCAAAATTACAAGGCCTGCATTTTCAAAATTGTTGCTAAAATTATGCATAGGTTATGATTAAAATTATAATTTAAGTCACTCCATTCCTATGTGTAATCGATTTTTACTTGGGTATAATATACTTTCGACTATAAAGTAACCCAAGAAAGCCCAAAAATATGACCCCGCGCGAGATACCTAAAAAAATTTCTCATCAATATTCAAACCACCGAGAGCCAAACTCGCAGCTACCTCGCAAACCATCGACTTTAATACTGCGACGGCGCGCTTGGTATTCAGGAATTCCTTTATTATTGTAATCCAGCCAACCCCACATACACATGCACACACAATGGCTGCCAACACAAGGTGTAAACCACGTCGGCGCGTCATAACAGTATATATACCTCTCGGCATCGCACACATAAATTTCAGCCCCTCCATCCCTATACAGCCAAAAAACCTCTCCTCTCGTATCGTCGATAAATCGAGCCGAAATTCATTACCCCGCCGAAAATCGCGCTCGTGATTTATTCCCCGCGGGCCAATAGACAATTCGATGTATGTGTGTGCGCGTATATATAAATCACGGACTCGTCACCTATACCTCGCGAAGGGCGAGGCTGTAAATAAGAGGTAATTCGCGGAGGAGAGAATTTTTCGGAAATGAATTATCGGCGGCCGGTGATTTACGCCGTGAGTTGTTGGGCCGCTTGTTATAACGGGAGGTGAGGTATACCTTGTCTCCGCGGGGTGATTATGGGAGGATGATGGCCGAGAGTTCGGGTAATTGTGCGGATGGGTTTTGGGATGCGACTGTCGCTCGGGGGAGTGTCTTGTGGTAGTAAGGAGATCGGAACATTTAGGTTTTTAAACTTATCGAGTTACGATTGGTGAAATCCTTTCTTTTTGCATCATCACTAAGTCGTTCGTATATTTACGTTCTGTTTAGAGCAAATTGTTGTGTACACAAATGTACTTCTTTTATAAGTATACGTACTTAACGTTAACATTAATGCCTTATTACACATTCAACAGCGCAGTTCGCTTAATGGAACAATTCATTTTTACTCCATGCCGAGCAATTTACATACTTCGCATAGTTAATAAAATATTCTCATGCCAAGTTGCTTAAAGAGCCTCGCGAAATTAGCAATCGTTACGACAAATCGTTACCTCCTTGACCATAAATCTGCAACTTTTCCTCCAAAAATCTCCTATAACCACCCACCAGACTCATAAAAATCTCTCCCACTATTCCCATGCCTCTAAATTGATTCCCCGGCAAATTAACCAATCTCCACTAGTACCACTTGAAAAAAACCTCTCTCACTAAAAAAAAAACACAACAACGCCCATAACCACCACATCTCTCTGTCTCTCTCTCAGGTCGTTACCCACTCTCGCAGTGCCTCGCAAAAAACGCTTAAGCGCTTTATTAATAAGCGCGCTAACAACTCTCTGTCTTAAAGAAGAAGAAAAAAAAATCCCCGCGCGTTTACGGCTTTTCCAATTTTCCAATTTTGCGGCATGCGCGGTCGGAATTCGCGCTCGCGACTCGTAAATCGTAGGTAAAGGCCGCGCGTAGTAAAAACGCGGCTCCGAGCGCGCAACAGCGCAAAAACGGGTATAGGTAGAGGATATATATATATTTATACGCGCCAGGTGTTTCCCCGCGAGAGACGCGCGTGCGTTGCAGCATGAGCGAGTCGAGGTTTTCCCGCGAGTCTGCTTTTTTTTTTCTCGAGGATTCGAGGGGCGAGCGAGTGATTGGTGGAGAAGGGGAAAGTGCTACTTTTTTGGCGGATGATTGTTGAATAATGATAGTGTAGGGTGAAGGTGAAATATATATATAGTTTTTTTCGTTTTTAATTATTATATTGTGAGAGAATTCTTTGGGGCGAGGTGTAAGCTGTTTTTTATATCTCGGTCTATATATAGAAAGGTTTTGTAGTCTTGTTATGAGCTGAGCGAATTACGAAATTTTCTTCTTCGTTGAATTTATAGATAAAACTATAACGACATTACTCGCGTTTATTATTCGCGTTCGCCACGCAATCCTTTCAAATTATTGTAACCGGAAACACACGAGGAATGCGCACGTATATACAATGACCCCGCACTATTCTCGCTTCTATATCTCCGCATATCAAAAATCCCCCGTGTCCACGCGGTGCATTAATTAAGTACACCATCAGCGTCACGCGACAAAAACCGAAAGGATTCACGTGTTTTGTGAAATCAGCCATATTTTTGCCAAACTTTAACAACGGCGAGAGACTGACAAAAAGCGTCAGTCGTACACGACGCTCACCTTGTTACCAGACACAGTTTGATAAAAAAAGGAGGAGACGTGAGAGAGGAGGGGACATTACACGAGCGCGCGTTTGCTCTTTACGCTCGCCGTCACTTTCATTATTCCGAACAACAACGCTGTCGCGTCGCGCGAGCATCCTATTTTTAGCGAGTGCGAGCCGAAGGGCGCGTCTGAATTTCCGGCTCGCTGACTCCTACTACTCCTCGGTCCCCTCCGATATGGGGGGATCACCGATGCATTACGTTGGAGCGGGTGACATTGAAGGTCTGATGGTCGGTGCGTTTTGTGCCAAAGGAATTATCGCGTCATTTTAAGTATAGGAATTTTCGTGGATTTTATGGGTTGGTCGGGTTTTTGATGTACAAATGCAGATTTGGTAAAGGGTGAATTTTAGAAGAGTAGTTTAGGGATAAGGAAATTAATATGACTAAGCCTAGCAATTGGAAATATACTATAAAAAAAACTAATTATGACACAATTACCGAGAATCAGCCCATTGTTCCTATAGGATATTCAGAACAATAATTGTTATATAGCTTGATAAAAAAATATCTTACACAACTCAGTACTTAATGTCACTTGCTGTCAGCATTACAATGACAAAGTATCTACTACCTCGCACATAGTAATAAACAAACAAAACGAACTTTCGACCCATAGACCGTATACCCCGATAACCCTCTCTCAATCACGCGGTGCTCACTTTTTCTCTCTCTTTCAGCACAGGTGTCGGACAATCCTCGCCTTTTTCTCCCCCACGATTAGCATCTAAACAGCCGTCAATATAATTCGATACACCACACACATTTCTACATGCCAGTATACTGCATATACATATTATACCCCGCACAACTCGGCATTCGCGTGTGTATGCATATAAAAGGGACATAAAAACCGTTACGAATGCAAAAGTGTGATAACCTTCGGCTCTCTCTCTCTCTCGTGGAATAGGGGCGCCTGAGCTCTCGCCCGATGCTTAGATAACTTAAATTATTCCTCGAGCGAGCGGGCAGGAGTTGAGAGAGGGGAAGGAAAAAATTGCAACGCGGATACTCGAAGATAATCGCGAGCGGCGGCGGTTTACTGTTACTTTCGTGCCCCGCGAGTATAATATATATCTATGGCCGCACGCTCGGTATTATAATACATACGTTAAAGATAATTGATAATTCGGCGAGCGAGGAGCGAAGCGCGATTGTCTGGAAAAGGAGGAGGGAATGTGGGATGGAACTTTGTCAACGGTTAGGTAATTAGCGTATAATACGGTGGGCTGGTGCGAGATATTGACGTGATTTAAATGGATTTCGTTGTACGTGATTGGCAATCGTGAAAGTAATTTAGAAAATGTGTCATTTTCCTTTTGCGCAACGGACGTGAGTATATATTATGGAGTCGATATAATAGAGAGTCAAACCTGTTGGGAACTTGAGAATTTGCTTTCTATCCGTCGACATCTAATGGCTTGTTAATGGCTTCATGGCTAAACCTTTTTTCGATTGATTCGCGCTGCAGAGCAAATATTAGCTGAAAAGTATCGCTTGGACTGAATCAGATAAAAGTATAACGTCTAACGTCCTGCGCCTCAAGGCTGTTACCGAATCCTCGAAAAATCCGATCCCGCGCGAAGCGAACGATTTGTTTTGTTATTGGGTCAATGATCGGTGCTAAAATTTTATAGGTATCCGATGTTGTTTTCAATGCTGCTTATACTATTCGTCACGATTTATCGGTATGGTTTTTTTTAGATTCAATGTACAGGTAAAACATTCATCTCTTTTATGGTGGAACGCTCGGTGTACCGACAATTAATCCTATTGGAAAAGGTGAAAACAAGATTAGTATCGTCTGAAACTAAACTTGGATTATACTATATATAATTATATTTTAGTATTCAATACCGATATTAATATAGTCATCAATTTAACAAACTTTTTATTCTATAGGCATTTTACCTTTTTTTACTATCAAAATGTATTTTATTCGAATGACAAATAAAAATCGCCTCATAAAATAACAATTCTAATCCGCCAAACCTCACAGCTCACTCCACACTTCAAACATACACCAACCCCATCTCCTCATAAATTCAGTTTGTTAAATCGGCAGATCGGCACATACCTACACACAAACAGCAGCAGCAGCAGCACGCGTTCACTGCGCACACACACGCGAAGCGCAAAAAAATAAGAAACAGAGAGATCTCGCGTCTCTGCCTCCGAGCAATATTCCGCTCTCTCGCCGGCCTATGTAGAACACGAGGCGAGCGAGGATATTTTAAAAGGGCGGCGTGATTGATGGCGATATTTGACTAGGCGAGGTCGAGGCTCGCGCGCGAAAGGTCGAGGTGAAGTGAGAACAGTCGCTGTCGGTTTGGGTTATACTGTTAGGTCAATTTATTGGAGCGGATTTTTTTATTGTTTTTAAAAAGGTGCGTGTGTAAGCTGAATAATACTTTATGAATGATTGAATATGGCAAATAGGTAATTTTAGAGGATTGAAGTTCAAGTTTAAGGTTTTAAAAAATTTATTCGGTAAATTTTCGCAACAAGTAGAAAGCTACTTAATTTCTGCTTTTCATAATTTTAAGGAAAAGAAAGTATAATTATAACTCTAACATGTACGAAATTTTTTTCCTTTACGCGGCCGTTTAATTTCCCACGATTGAAAATGAAAAATTTGAGCGGATCGAACGCACCATAAGTTCCTTTTAACGATCAACATTACATTTATTATGCATAAATAACATTGGTATAATGTCGTTAATAACATTCTGGATCAGCGGAAGCCCAAACATTTCCATAAATGTTGCATATTCGATAAATTAACGAAGTATGCAAAACAGTTACCCCCCCAAGTAACGACTTTTTTCGCGTCTAATTAATATTTTATCCGGAAAAGTGGATTACACACATATATATCGCGTAACACGACTTTCGCGCGAAAAGGCGAAAAACGAGAAAAGCAACGTACGTCGAGAGTATACGTATATATACCTACGCAGCGTCATTCCCCGAGCGTATATATATATGTACCATCAATAAAGCCATATTTATAGGAGAAGCTATAATTTTAATTTAAGTAAATTATGTTACCCATAAATACGTAGATGCAATCTCGTGATTACGCGTCATATGCTGCTTCTTTTGGTCCGCGCCTATACCCACTGAGCCAAGGCTGCGTACTTTAATCTAAAACTTTTACGTTATTGGCTATTGATTAACTGTTTAATCTATCCCATTTTCCATTTTTTTTACGCTGCTCTCTTTCGCTTTACGTGGAAATAACTCTTTCACGTAACAATGATCTTATAAGCGTTGCTACTTAAGATCCCCTTCCCAGATATAGCGAGGATCTACTGTAAATTATTTAATCAAAGGAACACACACACACACACGCACGTACCCATTATTATCTACATCTCTCGATAGCGAACTTTTATCTCCTATTATTGCCATTCGTTGTATATCTGCTAAACTAATGGATTGATGAGAGAGAAAATACAGACATAAAATATACAGACTGTAAAAAATCAAAAAATTATATCAATACTTTTTGTAGGAAAGTTTACAATACTCTTACATGATAAACTTATTTCTAGTAAAATTTCCTAGAAAATATAAACTTGTTGGCTTTTTACAGTCTGTTTGTAGTTTTTACTAAATTTGTCTCTCAACGCACTCGATGCTATAAACATACCTTTCGAAACCAAAGAAAGCTTCCCACACTGCTAAAGTCCGAGTCTCGACCACCTAACAACCCACTAACCATCGATTGAAATTTAGAAACGCGTACTCAACAACGTTCCACTTCTTCCAACCTCTCAACGACCGGGCGATTACTGCAATTTCGCCAAACCTGGCTTCGTTCTCTCTCTCCCCTCTAAAAACTAACCCTTGCAATAAATTCCCTCTAAACCTCCAATTTCCCTCCATACGCGACGACGAGTCCGCTTCTTGGACAGGATTTTTCAACCCTCATGCAGAGCTATGAATCCGTGATTTATTCGCCCCCTAACCTCTCGCATGCATGCATACTATCCCTCTGCTCTGCGCCTTGGCGATATGAGTTACGGCACAGCACAGCGACCGGTGACGCGCGGCGGTCATCGCCAATGGCGGCTGTCCCTATATATATACCCGCACACACACACACGAGAGAGAGAGAGGGCACCCTATACTTAGCGGATAATCACCGCGATATACTACATTTATTAGCGGATATAATAACCCCGCTGCCGCAGTCGCGGAACCTTCTTCCTTTTTTTGCTGCGCTGCGTGGCTCTAATTCCGCTGCAGGAGACCGTAGGTATACAGAGAGAGAGAGGCGAGTAAGGAGGTGACTTATCGCCGTCGTTTTTGCGTCCGCTGGAAAATGCCGTGCGCGGATTGTCGAGAGAGAGAGAGAGATCGCCGGAAACGCGAAGAGGAGGTTGTGATACAGGTGGGTGGGGGGATGTGTGTGTGCTTTGTGAAATTGTATAGAGGACGATTATAGTCGTTGTTGTAGGAAGGGTACGAGCTGAAGCATTTGAAGAATCTTTCGTAGAGTAAATTGGGTGGGAGTTGTTTTTTTTCACTGTAAAGTGTAAAGTATAATAGGTTTGTAGAATCGTAAAATTTAGTGGTTCGATGTGTCTCTTGCATCCATAAAATTTTACAAAGATTTGCAATTATAAAAATGTCGCTATATATTAGAATCTTTTATAAAGATTACAGGCAACCGAACATATCACTATTGGTAATGATACTGTAAAAAAACTTTTTAACGACGTTCGTTCACTTATCTGTCTATTACCGGGAGGCAAAGCAACTCGCAACGGAAACGCTATAAGAATAAATTTAAAAAATCCCTACGTGTACGCCCATATACACACACTTTATCTCCGCAAAATCTTCGCTCCGTTTTTCCCGCATTTTCGCACATTCCAGGCAAACCAGCGAATTGGGTAATAACCACTAAAAGAACAATGTATCAGATAACCACTCGCAGACTACGCTCACAAAAAAGCAACGCGTATATATACACACATACGTATGCATCTTGCGACAGGCACGCGCATCGGGAATTCATAGCGGAGGATATTCGACCGGGCGCGGAAATGACGCAATTTCGACGCGCGGCATGGGAAATTCGCGTGACTGCCACGACAATATGCACGCCTCGCATTGTAACGTTTCGCACGAACACCATACCTCTTCCTCCCGCGTAAAAAAAGAACCGCGTGGCGAGCATCGAACGCGATATGCATCCGTAGCTGATGTTGACTTTGAAAAATGATGGCGCGAAGAACAAATAGTAAGTGAAAAGCTACACACACGTGTATAGGGGAGAAGGGAAAAACGAGCGGAAACGCGCGCGCGGCGTTTTTACTCGGTTTTAATTATCGAGCTGCAATTTCCGAGCTGCGGCGGCTTATTAGCCGGGGCAATGGTTTCGCAGAACATTTCTACAGTCGTATATAAGCGTGGTGTGGTGGGGAATCAATTTATGAATGCGCGATATATTGGACGCATTATGCCCACTCTCTCTCTCTCATGTGTGTGTTGATCTTTTTGTTGAGCGCACTCTCTCTTTCGCAGCGGCTTTAATTTCACTTACATGCGCCCAGGTAATTCCGTTTGTTTCTGAAAGCGCGAGGCTGCGATTGCAATAGCCGGGAGTTGGTTTCTATTAATAAACTGAAAAAAAGTGTGATTGTTTCACGTCCTCGCCGAAATTGTCGAGCGTGATGGTTTTGCGAGACGCGTCGTCCGGACTTGATGCTTTTTTTAGATCGTAAAGGATATGATAAGGATCTTGATCCATTAAAAAACACTTTGGGGGAGAGTTTTTTTTCGACATTAGCGATATTTTTAGGAAATGGTGTGAAGGATTAAGGTCTTATTTGAGAATCACGTCGAGATAATTGTTATATAAAACTATAAAAAATAATTTTTTTTTCTTATATCAGATTGTACAAAAATTAACTGTTTTGCAGTGCTTTTCTTATTTCGTATTTGAGAATAAAAATGTATTTTTCACTTCTTCTTAGAAACTTATTAAGAAGCTTATTGCAAAACATTTATTTATTATAGCGATTAAAGGTCTCGATAAACCATAGAAAATCCACGTGTAATAATTTATGCTCGCAAAGCAACGAATTTTTCCGGCAGCCTCACTTCCACATAACATTCTAATATTATATATCTACAATTACAAGAGGGCGAAACAAGCCCTTCATTTCTCACCTGCAGATTCCAAGAATATCGACAAAATCTACTTATTTCATTATACCTGCGCGCCTCTCGCGCACACCTTCGCCGAATCATTAATCCTGCGCGCGCGGGGCTACCTTTTATTAATTTTCCCTCTCTCTACTCGCGGCTGGAATTTCGTGATTTTTTCGCAGCAAACCGCGATCGCATGCGCCCGACTAGTACATCATCGAGCTCTGCATTACGTGTTTATTAATCTTGAAATTTGCTTATCTCGTAGCAACGCGCGTCCCGTGTAAATTCTTTTTCTCTTCATAAATCCTCGAGCGAGAGAGCCCGCGAGGCTCGTGTAGTGGGACGTGTTATTCCGCGAAAGCTGGCAAACGAAGCCGATGCGCGCGAATAGATTACAAGCGCTAAAATCCATAACACGAAAATTACCTTTAATTATCTGGAAAAAACGGGCGTTATTTATGACGGCGGCTTGTGTCTGCGAATTGTGCTAATTCTGTAGTTTTTTACGGGGAAGGGGTTATCGCCAGGGAAAATCATTACACCGTGCATTTTTCCTATTGTAACTGTAGTAGCTTTACCTATATTTAACAACGTTTATTATTTTTATTTTCTCTGTAAATATTATGACCAGAGGTAACTATTTTTCTTTGATATCTTAAGACCTCGAATTGATTAATACCCGGATTAACATAATTTGGTATCAGGTGGCTCACTAATACCCCGGCGTCAAGTATAATCATTCTTAACTAATATTAATTCGCATCATCTCCAAGTAATTATTTTAATTTTTTTCACCACTTACCAGCCAGCCCAGAACCAATATCAAACCCCGATTCCATATTAACGAGCGCAGTAACACCCCGACGTCAAGTATAATAGCTATTATTAACAACCGCACACTGCTATATACCTACCTCTCCAATTCATGTCATTTCAGCAGAGCAGCCTCGCAACGCCATAAACAACGGCGACTCGATTAGACACTCGAGAGGGGGGCCACCCCCTTAGCCATGTATCAATTAAAAAATTATTCGATTCAATTTCGAGTCTCGGGGGCCCGGCGATTTTTTTAAAAGCCCCTTTCACGAGTAATTAAACACAATGCCGGCTTTTTATCCCCTGCGCCTGTGCACACACCCGTCCGCCCGTAAAAGATCGAATCTCAGCGTACATATACGCACTCTCTCTCTCCTCCGGAGTAATTAAAAGTTACAAGCGCGGGCGCATCGTCCCCTCTTTTCACCTTAAAACGCCGCCGCTCGGCTGCTGCTGATGTCCTCCTTTTTTTTTAACCCTTCTTCTCTTCCTCTCGCAAGCGCGCGAGCGAGCGGCAATTTCGGCCCCCTCGAGGTTATATATTTGTCAGTTCCTATTACTGACAAAACTACACGCGCGCGCGAGAGAGAAAAACGGGGGCCCGAGAGAGAGAGAGAGAGAGTTTGTTTCTCTCTCCTCCCTCCCCGCATCTCTTCTTCTTCTTCTTCTTTTGTACACCATATACCCCGAGTGCTGTATACGGCTTTTTTTGCGCACACGCTGCTCGCCGGTTCAGCGCTTGATTTATGTTTATTAGAAATCGAGTATAGCAAGATTCCTCGCATTACCCGCCGCCCCGCGAGAGAGAGAGCGCGTGTATGCAGCGCTTGTAAGTGCTCTCCCTCTCTCGGTGCAAGAGAGGGTATATTCTATCTCTCGCGCGCGACTAAGAGGGAGGCGGGAAAAATCGTTTAGCGCTGATAAAACGAAGTTTTCAGATGTTTCGCGCGCGCGAGGAGAGTACACATACGCGCGTGCACGCGCGAGTTGGCTTATCGTCGTTGTCGTTTTGCGGTGTGTATGTGTATGGTGTAGTGCGAGTGAGAGTGTGTGTGTGTATAACGTAGAGAGAAATCGAGCCGGAAAAATCGGAGGCTGTGCGCGAGGGTCTCTGAGAAGAAGGCTCGTGCTACGGTCTCAATGGATATTTTAATAGGCGCGCGAAGGGGATTGCTGCTGTTGATAAGTTTTGTCGAAAAAATTTGTTATTTAATAGGTAAAGCGTTGAAAAAGTCTTTTTAGAGGCGCGAAATTTAAATTTTCAAACTAATTTGTGTATTTTAAAATTTATATGCTTTTGAATGTAAAACAATGGTAAAATTTGTTTAAATTCCACTGATTTTTGGTATATAAAGAATGAAACAAAGAAGCTCACACACCCACGCAAAAACTATATGTGCATGCAAAAAATCAGACCACGTCATATATACTGATAGTCACAAACGAAAACGAAAACCCAAACTTCTTCCATATCCTATTTCGACGCCTAATTACTCTTTCAGCCTTCCTTGCGAAGTTTTTTAAGTATCACAATAAAAGCCCACGTCGAATTTTGGCAAAAATGAAATCCAGTCCCGAACGACTTAATGAACCCCCGCGCGCTGCGTCTAAATAAGAAGAAAAAAGAAAAGGAAGAAGCGAGCGAATAAAGAGCGAAGATGTACTAATTTTCCTCGGGTCAGAAAGCGAGCGAGCGCGGAGAGGAATCCCAGAGTCATATAAGAAACCGACAAAAAGCCGGAGAGAGGCGAGGAGCCACCGTGAGAGAGAAGGACGCCAACAGAGAGAGAGGAAGGAGGGAACGACACGGGGAGAGGCGCGATGAGCAAAAAGGCGAGGCCAAACACACGCACATATACACAGGAACTGAACCGGCGAATGAGAGAAAAAGGTAGAGGCTCTTTGGGACTCTCTCGCTGCGCTTGCGAGGTTTTGCGTATGCAGGGTTGGGTAGAATTGAATTTTGGAAGAAATATAGGTGATAACAGTGTTTATTCAATAATAAGAATTTGTATTTGTGGTTGAAGTTAAGGTTTTGATTTATGTTAGGTATCTATCGTGTCAATTTTTATAAACATACGGAGCTATTACCGAATGTCTGTACCTTTGTTTTATAAATCGCGAATTAAAGACCATTGAAAATTAGTAATAATGAATGTATTTAAGGGACATCTTTTCATTCCACATAGTAACTGCTATTATCGTATTATAACATAATTCACTATAATAAATTTATACAAGTATAATCAACATTCCATCTTCGCACAAAAATTCCCCACACGAGGATTCCACCTTTTGAGTAACTCTTAAAAAAAGAAATAAACGAACGAAACGGCCGTCGAGCGTATAACCCTCGAAATCATTTCTTCCTCAAACACCAGCGCCTTTTCACCTACCTCAGTTAGTCAATGACTGGCTAAGTACCCATCCGTGTATTCAAACCTTCCTCTTCGCACACACTCAACCATCCCTCCTTCCCTCCCTCTCACACACACATCCCAAGAAGAATCCTCTCTCTTTCGAGTCGAGGGCACTTTTACGGTATTATTTGCTCAGAGTCCCCGGCGGCCGTTACTTTCGTTTTAAATAATAGGCGCCGCGCGGCCGCCGAGGAATTCTTTTTTCGTCTTTCGAGGGCCGACCGACCGCGCCGCGCGCTCACGCACCAGACGCCGGCAAATAAAGGCGCGCGCGTTTATGAGAGCTCCCGGAGGCTGCTGCTTCTGCGACTGAGCAGTCTGTCGTAGAGGCGCGGCCTTGAACTAGATGCGACGTGGTTGATTGGCTGCGAAGTTATTAGTGTAGGATAGTGTCTATATACCTTAATTCTTTACTGGGCTGTGATGTCGCATGGGTCACATATGGCTTACCTGAAACAAGAGGAAAAAGTTAGACGTTAGAATACAGAGGTACGATAGGTACAGGTACTTGAGAAATTGTCGCGCAATTTACGACCGCAGCTATATAAACAAACACTTAATATGTCTTTTCAAATTAACATGTAAATATACGAGCCGTAATTATTAATATTAAATAGGCTTTAAAAGCGCGGCGTGGGCGTCCACTCGAGCGTTATATAACGACTCTATGCGACTTTGGCCAGCACACACTGTCAATATTTGACGACCGTCAACGTGAACAAATTTTTCATGCTCGGCCAGCTGTTTTTATTTGTCGAGTAATAAAAATTCACCAGACTCGACCCACTTTCCATTGTGTGTGTTTACAGACGACGCGCGCGTTAATTCGAGAAAAGCGCTGGGAACGACGGGCCATCACGGCTCGACGAAAGATAAATTGATTTACGGAGGAGGAGCTAGGGAGACGAAGAAGAGAGAGAGAGTTTTCTTTGCGTAATGCTACTGTGCACGCTGAGACGAGGCTGTGGTTTTTTCGAATTAGGATGGATTGTGTGCAAAGTGAGTGAAAATTTTTGGTGATTAATATGTGTGTTATGAAGCGAGTAAACGGGGAAGCTGTATATTAGATGTGTAAGTTTGGAGTCCATAAAGCGTGTTTGCGTTTATGGTGGTATAATAATAACGAGATTATAACACGCGAATTGGTAGTGTGAATATTGGTATACCTTTTGTGAAATTATATTATTAAAGGTCAAATATGATCTTGTACGTTGCCTTTTTTGTAATAATACAATAATACTATATGTCTATATACTTATGCTATTTAATTTTTTCTGAGACTTTTTCACTAAACTTAGTAAAAAAATTCAAAAAGTAACAACCGAAAATCAAACGCATTATTCAAATCGACTCGCGTATCAATTTCAGCAGCTTAAAAACACTGTATACTTCTATAAGAAGTCTAGACCACCGGCCGACGCATTAATCATTCCAATCGACCGACCGCGCATTGTATCCGCGTACGCAGGGAACTTTCAACGCGATCTATTCCTATACCTTATACACAATTAAAAATCTATCCTTCACCAATGTCACTCGCGCTTATATATATACGTACACGCGTGTAGTGTAGAATCATTTTTTTGGGTTCGCACCGATTTTCGCGTGCGCACATAAATCTCGCGCCGGATTTTTTTCTCTCTCGCTCGATGTTACCGGAGAGATAAGACGCGCGGAAAAATAAAGATATTTTTACAAGTTTTCTCTCTCTCTCTCTCTCTCGGGGGGTTGTTGTCGCGGTCGGGCGACAGGTACACGAGGCGATTTTATAATTTACCGGCCGATTAAAATTAGCGATGACTTTTGTGTACCCGGGAATTATGGCCGTTTAAGCGACAGAGGCGCTGGAATGTTTCTTTTTTTTTTCTCTCGGTGTGTGTTATCAGATCGGTACCATTTATATATGCTAGTAGGTACAAGGGTGTACGCGTGTACTGGATATTTTCCCCATTAGTATTTTCCCGGTATTAAGGGTCCACCGAACGTTATCTACGAGGTTTTCCCGAAATTATACGTGTTTCAGAAACCCTGACATCTTACAAGGACTCTGTTATCTGATCTTTAATGAGTTTAATTTTCTTGATTTCTCTGGTACCCTCCAGTGATATACGATTATCAAGCGTATATTTTTTCCTTTAATTAATCATTATTTATCTCAAATTAATTTTATTTATCTCAAGTATAATTTACCTGAACTTTGCGGTAATACATTTTCAATTTATACGCTGACATGTACCAATATTTTATATTATATAAGTACAAGTTAATATTATTTTAAGAAACAAGAGAATATTATCATTTGATTCCAAAAATATCCATACTCTAGCAATCCCAAGCCACGACACGACCCAAAACTAAAGATCCTGTGCCTTCGCGTCCGGCAGCCTACTCCATCCATCCATCCCCGTGCAACCTCGTTCCTTCCATCTCTCTCGTAACCACAACGTCGTCCCTCGGACCACTTAACTCTCTCTCTCTTTCTCCTTCCTCTGAGAGATCGATGATCCTCTCGCTGCCCGCCGAAACTCGTTCCTCGTAAAACAAACGTTCCCGCGCGGTGCCGGTGTGCGTGACAGGGCCGATTAATTGCGATTAATTAGGGCCTTTATTATCGCTGCCGGGTGAAGTCTGAGGAGAAGAAGGAGAGGAGAAGGAGACACGTGAGTTTGCTTGTATATGTACGGTACACACGCACACACAGTGTAATCGCAGGTAGTTTTCGGAGGTAGTCTTGGTAGTTTTACCAGACGTGATGGAGCATTCGCCGGAAAGATAATGGCTATCGGGGCAGTTTTTCGGTATCGAGTGTTGTAAAGTGCGAGCACCTTCCTTGAAATTTATCTGAAATAAATTAAAGCTAAGTCGCAGTGACAGATACATGTTTACGTGGATCCTTGTTGGTGCGAGAAATTTGTTTTACATGAAAACAACATTGAAGAAGTATTGAAACAACATGACTTTCACGTTGCAAAGTTCTATCCTCGATATCACCTCTGTTATTATAATACTATGGTATCAATAATTTCTCCCATAATCCCATTAACCCCTAGCTATAACATAGTCCCTCACTCTCCCTTGAGATCTATCAAACAAACCCCCTTCGCGATAAATTCTCACATCCTCGTCGCGAGCTGTCACCGTGTGTGTCGTCGTCCCGCACATCTCCGCCCGAAAATGATGGAGCCACGATGCAAATGAACCCCTTTGTCTCTCCACTTCGCTGTTCGTTATTTTTTTTTTCATTTTTCTCTTTGCCGCTGCTGGCATTCCAAACTGGGATGAGATTCCCTCTCTCTTCCTCTTGCGGTTGTTTGTCGACACGGCAGTTTGGCCCGTTTGATGGATTTCGTACGAAGGGTTTACCGCGACAGAGGTAATCTGTCGTCGAGGACGCGGCAGACGGGGTATAAGTATTGCGTTTCGGGAGATCGGAGAAATTGATTCGGGGAAGGGAATGGGGGACAGTGTGGAGGTGTCGCGCGCTCGGGAACTGCGTGTAATTCAGTCGAGTTCATTAATTTTTGTATATAGTTCTTCCTTTCGTCTTTTCTAATAAAAGAGAAAAAGGTATGAAGTTTATTTTAGATATTGTAGCTTGTATAAAATTGTATAGGAATTAACGAACGTATTAGTTCAAAAGGTATTGATAAAGAAACTGCCACCGGAGTTCACCACGGCTAATATTCACACCCTACATCTCTTACAAAGATGATTCGACTCGGCAACATTAACTCCAGATAAGATAACCCTCGCTTTCTCAGCTTAATCTTAAACACTTGCAAATGAGGGCCGATCCTCGTCGCGGGCGCGACGATCGCCAGCCCATAAACTATCTTAAAACCGTTGTGCAACACTGTGTCGCGCTCGCGCGCGCGAGATCCCAAAGCCTCTTCTCAAATTTATAGCGCGAATTTCCAAACGAAAATAAAAGCAGCAGCAGCCGCAGCGGCACACGCGAAAAAGATTAATGAAGAGGAAGAGAGGAGGACACAGAGCGGCGGAGGAGCCCCGAAAAACCGAAGAAAAGAAACGAGAGGCTTTGAGGGGGAATCTCGCCGAAAATAAATGAGGAACATTAAGAGGGTCAATGAATTTTATATTAACGCCAGGCGAAGAGAGAGAGAGAGAGGGATAGCCTCATTTACATGCGCTGCACGGCTCGTTAAGGGTCTCTAGCTGCTAGGCACTCTTTTTCGGTAGCCTTAAAATTTCTCTCTCACGCCATTATTTTCCCCTTGCCAGAGAGAGAGAGTAGGTAGGTGTGGAAGAATGTCTGCGCGCAAGCGCAAACGCGGCCTTGCGACTTTGACCCCCGCGCAGGAGGAGCTATACTCTTGCGCACGCGCAGATGGCGGGGTTTGATAAGGGTGTGCGTATATATAGTTAGGGGCGTGCGTAAGGGCGGAGAGTATTTGAGATGTGCGAGTTATGTGCGGGCATTTTGATTTTCACGCACGCGCGCACCCGCGTCGGCGAGAGTCAATTAAGCGATAGCTGACGTAGCGCGCGCGAGAACGAGTGGAATTTCCCTATGCTATCATGTATTGATCAACGCGGCCGCTGGTGTGTTGGTATTTTTTTGTCATTGTTTAGCGAATATGTGGCTTTGTATTTGTGCCTGATAGATTATTAATCACTGTAATATATTTTTTCCTTGAAAAACAAATAATTTGTTCAATAACAATATATCTACAATATTGTTTCAATATTGTTTCGATATTGATCCAATATTGTTTCAATATTGTTTCAATATTGTTTCAATAGTGTTTCAATACTGTTTCAATATTGTTTCAATATTGTTTTAATATTGTTTCAACATGGTTTTATTTCAACGTTACTTTAATATCATTTTAATATCGTCCAAGTATTCTGTGCCATAAAATATACCTCGCAAAAAGCGCACCGCGTATATGCCTCCCCCGTGTAAAACAAGCCCGCGGAATCCACTTAGGCAAACATTAATATCTCGGCGACGCATCGAAAAACGCCCAAAATCTCCAAACGAAACAATGGGCCGCGTGCTCTTTCCTCTCTCCTCTCTCCTCCCCTCGAAAAAAAGTGGAGAGAGAGAGAGAGAGAGAGAGAGAGAGAGAGAGAGAGAGAGAGAAGAATGGATGAGAGATCTTCCTCGCCATATTATAATCCCCGCGAGAGAGGTCAGTCCCTTCCAGGAGACGCTGCCCGCGCTGCGAAAAAACACTGCTGCGCGCGCCACTAATTAGCGGCGTCGTCATTTCAGCTCGCCGGCAAAAAGCGTCGGCGTAATTAGATTAAAGTAGTTGAGGCTCTCTGTCGCTAGTCCCCGAGGAATTTAGACGACGCGCGTTCCGAAAATGCCCCGGAGAAGAAAGGATAGAGGAGTGCAAGAAGAAACGAGGTGTATATATATATGTAGTAGCTTTGATGGGCGATTTTGTTGTCTTCGCGACGAAAGAGAGCGATGGGTATGAGTTTTCAGAATTAAAAGAGGTATACGTAGGTGGGGGTTAATTTAATTAATTTAATTAGCGATTTTTGCGCGCTCGAATATTCGCCGCAGCGAAGTTCAGGAGAGCGGAAAAAAAATTGTCGGCGCCTGCGCGGTTGTCGAGCCGCTGTCGCGTAGCTTCGAAAGGTTTTTTCGCATGGGATATGTCGCAGCTACAATTTCGGACTGAAAGATGACGAGTTTAATTGTATTAATTACAATTTTTTAATTAAGCAATTTAGTAATTAAATATATTTGGCTGGAATTTTCGTGATTAAATCATTATGCATCACGCGGCGAAGGTTCTTTGCGACACATTTAAATTTTATCAGTTGACATGATACGGTAAATTATTCATTAAATTCTTCGTTTTAATTTGAGGAATGTATGTATATAAGTTTAACAACTACAATTTCCGGTTTGTAAATTTTGAAATAAAAAACAGTTTAAAAAGAAGGCTACGTACATATATCTAAATAGCAATTGCACCGACAAATCACCAAACCCACACCTTCCCGAAACCTCATCCACACTCTTTCTCTCACTTGCACCGAACCATCCCAAACTCATCTTTCTCTCTCACCCCTGGCCCCCCGTCGAAAGACTCCAATTAATAAATTTCCAGACTCTTGCCCTTTCCCTCCGTCCCGCGCCTGCGCGGATCGTTTAGCGCGGCGGTCGAGCGCGCACATGCGTCTTCATTTGGGTAAATGAAGCCGTCAGCGCGGGCGCGAAACTCGAGTCGCTGCGCAAGATGCGACGCTAAGCGGAGTTCGGTTCCACTTTCGCGAATTCAAATGCAAGAGAGAGAGAGAGAGAGAGAGAGAGAGAGAGAGAGAGAGAGAGAGAGAGAGAGAGTTCTTTTCTCGACCCGGCGATTTGTCCGCATCGGTCGAGCTGTGTACCTTTTTGCGGCGTGACGAGGGGACGCGTAAATCAAGCTTAAGTGTGTGGTGCGGTATAGGGTGGTAAATGGTTATAGAACGAGGTGGTGATGTTTTTGTGGTGTATGGTTTTTGAATATGTTAGCTTCAAAGATTTTTGGGTCTGTACATACCGTGCCTATATAAAGGAAGTTGTTTTAATTTTGAAATATAAATATATTCACTAAACCCTGCGGACAGTCTTATGTCATCAAATTTTCGATAATATTCAAAAGTAAAAGAAAGGTACGAGGGGAACTTAATACGCCTTGATGTATAGCGATGCTGACAACGAGAAAGATTAAAGAAAATGAAAGGATCGTGGGCAGTGCCGTATTTCATTTTCGCGAATTCAAATTGAGTCGTTAGAGATTAAGTTGCTTTTATTGAAAAGTGTCGCCTGCACTTTCCGTGAAATGTGAAAAGAATTCGCTGTATCGTCGTATAGGTTTTGTTACGAAAGAGCAAGTGTATACTAATACTGCAACAATGTTTTAATAACTTCGTCAACGTAATTTCAAACAATCTTACATATTTTTCGTTTCCTTTAAAACATCTGACATAGATTTGTATTTTAAAACAAACGTAAATTAGAATATTACAAATAAGAATGATCATTAGTAGTTATACTTATTTTAGAAGTTGCATTTAAAAACGTCGGTAAGTCATGAATACAATTTCAATAGTAGGGTTGCACGATATAGCCAGATTAATATTGATATTGTATTGTCTTGCCTCAATATTCAAGACAATAATCGATACAATATTTCTATACAACTTTCGATACAATATCAATATTGTGGTGACAAGAATGTCAAGAATCTTGTCTTGTCTTGAAAATAACATTTGCTAATCGTAATAATTAATTTATTGAAATAATCATAATAACTAATTAAATAAAAACAATTAAATATCAAATAATACTTTTCATATTGACTGACAAGACCAGGACAAGAGATAATTTTTAAGAATTTACAAAAGCATCAAGACAATAATTACAGAAATATTGTATTGTCTTGCTCTCGTGCAGGCCTAAATTCAATAGTCGTCCACTTTCTAGTACCAACAATAACAGCGAACCCAACCACGCAAACAACCATCGAAACTTTCGAAAACGACAGAATACACACACCTGGTAAACTTACTAAAAAACAGAAAAAATAACAAAACAACATGCCGCCACGCACGCGAGATTAGAAATTGCGCGCGACAGCTCCCGCATGCGTTATTATATCCTCCACGGATACATGCCTATATACATATACAAAAAAGGCCGCGTTCGCGTTTGCGTCATCGCCGTCATCCCGCGGACTTCCGTTGTTGGATATATATACATATATTCCAGTCGCTGACCGCTGCCGCGTGTGCGCGCGAGAGAGAGAAATTTACGGCGCCGCGAGCGCTTTATCGGCTTAATGGCTCATTGTCGGCAGGCGCGTACACGAGAGAGGCTTATCCTGCAATTGTCGAAGTGTTAATTGGCCGCGGAGCGCGGGAGGAGGAGATAGCCGTTGTTGTTGTCGCGCGCGCGCACGCGCATGCGGAGTGTAATTATCGCGTCAATTATTTAGGTTGTTAGACGCGCGGCGAGGGAAAAATCGTGTGATTTGTTGGTCTATGTGTCTTCGGAGATCCCAGGATGATTGTTTTTAATTGTCTGTGTGTAAGGTTGCTGTGCGTGAGTGTGTGTTATGTAAGGAGAACGGTTTTTTTGTGTCTACGCGGTTCTTTGTAATCCGCGGATCGATTGTTTATTTCGCACGGTATAGGTATGAGGTTATGCATTTATAAAGATGAATGTAAATGTGAGAAGTGCTAATGGATATTAAAATTTAATAAGATTTATACAATTCAAGAAATGCAGGTTTTTTGTTAAAGTATAAAGCGCAATTAAAACAATTAACTCTTAACGATCTCGATGATAATAAATTTTTACAATGTCAAGATATTCGCAGTGAAGAATCTCGAATTATATTATCATATCGACCAACTCATGTATACACCATGTCAAAAATTAGTCCGCAAAACCTTACAATCGCCAACCCTATAAAGAAACCATCACGCGTATACGACAAAATCTCGAACCATCGTTCCCAAAAAACGACGATCTACCTAAATCACGAGGCGTGCGACACTCCGCTCGGATAATTTTCATCGTAATCTGCCGGATTAACGAGGGCCGCTGCGCACGCACGTGTATGTGAGAGAGAGCAAAAAGGAGGCCTATTTCGGGCACGGTGCGCGCGACAAAAATAAAATTCTCGCCCGCGTGCTGCTCTCCGGGGTATTAAGTAAGATTTAATACGAGACGTGATTTTTGGTTTTTCGTTTAGTGAAAGTGTACGGTGTTTGCTCTGTTTTTCTGGAATATGTGGGTGGTGGTGGGGTAGTTTAGGTGCGTGCGAGATGTTTTTGAATAATTTTTATTAATAGTATAAGGAAAATTTTGTTATAATATAAAAAAATGATATAATTTTTTTAATTTCGTATTTTCAGTATAACAATCTTTAAATTGTAAAAAAACTATTGTAATAAAAAAAATAGATTTTCAAATATATATAACCATTTAAGAAACTCGATTGCAAATAATAATAATAATATAAAATCTCCAACCACACCGAATTCGAAAGGATAATTTAGGCAGCAGCAAAGGTGAACAACAAAATAAACCCAGCAATTTATACGCTACAAATGTCCGACAACCTCGACACATCCGCGCGACGAATCCTATATAACAAGTCCACGAAAACTCTCTCTCTCTCTCTTTCTCTCCCCAGCACACGACACCCACGCGCCCGCGCCGTAAAAATAATCGAAACAGCGAAAAAAAAGTGAAAATCCCGCGTGACAAAGTGTGCGCGAGTGTCATGCGTGTCTCTCTTCTCCTCTCCCTTTCTCTCTCTCTCTCTTACTGCACACAGGCGCTTGCACAAAGGTAATTCGCCATTCACGAAGCTCGCGCGCGTATGAATATGCATTAAGCAGATTTGTCTTTTCAATCTCGAATGCCTGTGGGAATACAAATTACCGCGGGCGACGAGTGTAATAACGGCCCAGACCGCAGTCGCGAGCCCTTGGCTGCTGCTGCTGCTGCCGGTATAGTAGTAGCTATATGCGAAGAGAGAGTAAAGGTAGTCGGAAAACTACCGGTAAGTACTTTAGCCACCAGATGAGCCTCTCTTTTGGGTTTGCTTCGGAGAAGAGACGCCAGGCAGGAGCAGCTTCGTCGTTTGAGTGGTAATTCAATTATTAAGGGGAACCACAGATTTTTTTCTCTGCATTGCGTGGTGTTGGCGAGGCTGCGCGTTTTCTCAACTAGCCGATTGAATAAGTTTAACTGCTTTTCAGTTTATAAGGTTAGGACTGGTGGAATGGCGTTGGATATAACGGTTCGAAATTATAGTTACTTATTAGGTTTAAATTCACGTTAAGGATCTAATTTGGGTTAAAAACAGCTGAGATAATTCATTTTCCATCGTTCGCAACATTGTTTTCCACAATTTTTCAATAAGATAAAACAAAAAAAAACAATAATGCTAAAAAAGGGTGAAAAGGAAAAGAATAAACGAATGTTTAAGGTACAGCTTATACATTGTAATAAGCCAACAATCTTCTTTTTCTCTCTCGCAAATAAAAGAAGTGCGTGCGCGCGCAGTTAAGACTTAAAAAGGGTCGCGAGTTCTCGGTATTTTATTTTCGAAGTCGGCTGTACGGCTAAGTATCCACCGGCCCGCGCAGGCATGTACATAAGTGCGGGGTTTAAAGTGTGCACGCGCGTGTGTGTATATGTATATGCGCACGCCTGAGCGCCGGGGCTTCATTTGAAATTCGCGCCGAAACCGCGCGTCGACCTATTATCCTTTCCTTCTCGCGTCCTTTCGGTCCCCTCTCTCTTCTGTGCGTTTTTTGCTTAAAAATCGAAATAACTGCCGACTATTTATGCTAATTGAATAGCGAAATCTCGTAAAGCCGCGTTAATAAGTGACGTTATTACGAGAACAAGGGCCGCGCGCGTGCGCATTTGCATTTTTTTTCGACGGCTGGGTATGTGTGTGTGTTTATTTATCGGCGCCGGATGTATTTTTGCTGTTAACTCAATAACGCGCCTCCGTGAGCGAGTTAATAAATATTTCGACTTTACTGTCCGCGCGCTTCTTATACTTATACTCTCTCTCTCTCTGCTCTTCTTCTGTTTGAGTTTTTACATGAAAAACCTCTTGGTTTTCCGATGTTATTGTAACTGGTTGGGAATAATAATTTTTTCATATATTTTATGCACTCTAAAATACAATATATACGTAAAACTATTGGCTTATATATTGAAATATTTTCCGAGCGTTGTAACAATACTTTTTCAACGTTGCAACCATATCGGAGACCAAAAAGCAATCGGCAATTATTTTGATTCTTTCTATGTACAACCGTAGGCGCCCTATTCCTTCCCAGCCTTTCTTCTCCGCGTGTTCTGTGCCACAACGGTCCACATGTTCGCTCCTTTCTTTTGGGCGACGCGGCGTCGTGTCTACGAGTCGGCCGCTGCATTCTATTAGCTCTACCCCCTGGTCTCCTCCTCCACCTCCTCTTCGTCGTCGTCGCTCGGGGGCCTATTTATATCCGGCCCGAGAGGGACGAAAGCAAGAGAGACTGAGAGCCGAAAGAGCTACAAAAAGAGTATTAGCGACGAGGAGGAGTGAGAGAGAATGGAAAAGGAGGAGTCGAGGGATATGTGTTGTGTGTGCGTGTATGTTGGCGGTTGTTGCGGGATATATGGTTGATGAAAAATTGAGTGCGTTGCCTCATTTTGTAATAGAAGTTGGTTACGTGTGAAAATCTGATAAATCAAAGTTAAATAGATGGATGTATTTTAATCTCTAAGAAAGGTAGTTTGAATAATTTTTTCGTTCAAAATAATATATATAATATTTTTTATAACGGTATATTTACGCGTAATAATCCTTCGCGTAATCACTTTAAACGCTATGAATGACATAGAATTACTTCGAGTTACTTATCTTCGATGGAGCTTAAAAACATTTTGCATTTTTTTTTTTTAATAACTGACTTTGCCATCAAATTGCCGATCTTAATTGTTTTTAAGTTTACATATGGACAAGTATATACTCATTAAATTATTTTATATTAATTAGACGTCTGCAGTTCGGAACTGCAGCCCCGAGAGACGCAGAGAGTAAGAGAAAGAGAGAGAAAAAAGTGCGCAAAAGAGGCAAGCCGCCGACATAAAACCCACAAAATTTCGCGAGCAAAAATTGAACCCCCGAGACGGTTGACAGGTGCCTTTACGCCCAATTACACATCCCAAGCTCAGAAATTACACCGGTCAAGAGACACACACAATAATTTTTGCATAATTTCGGCAAAATTATACAATTCCCTCTCCCGGCCTCTCTCTTTCACTCTCTCACTCTTTCGAGAACTGGCGAGAGCAGTGAGCACAGGAGGGGAAAAAATCGAGTAAACGAGGAGAGGACGACGAGGCGCCGATTCCCAGCGCCGAGTGTCCGTGCGCGCATGTTTCTCTCTCTCTCTTCTCTACCCGGACTCACGCCAAATTGGCCGTTTGTCTTTCCCGCTTTTTATTTCGCGCGATAAATTTGAAATTTGCACGCGGCCGGATTCTCGTTTTTTTTTTTATTTCAAAGCTACTTCAAAGGGAGAGTCTCTCTCGCTCTCTCGCGCGAGGTTTAATTGTCGAGTGAGTGTTACAACTAACCGAATCCTTAAAACCCTAATTTATTGGCACACAGCCCGGGGGTAATTGTGGGCATTGTAACGGGAGGAGATTCATGAGGTTTAATGAAGGTCCGCCGTCCGAGGTTTGTTAGCATGGATTCCTAATTTACCAAAGTTTTTTCGGGCGTTATGTTACCTTAAACTTTCTTATTTATGCATTCGCAATGTTAGAATAACGTTGAAACAATATTGTAACAATAAACTTTTTAAAATTCCAAAAATTTATTTGTGAATATTTCAATAATAATCAGAAAACAGTTATTTCCTTGAATCAAGTCAACGACTCCATAAAAATAGTAAAGAACGATTGGACACTGCAGAAATAAACGAAAACACAAACCGTCGCCTTAGCTAAACAAACACTTCACGAAGAATGCGTAATATGAATGAATTCCGAGTCATTGATAGACCAACCGAAAAAGGAAGAGAAACAAACTAGCAGAGAGTAGCGGAAACGTGATTAATGGACTGCAACGCTAGTTTCTGCTGATTCGCTTCACGCGCGCGAAATTACGGCTCGACGAAAATATATTTTTCAAGGCAAAGCAGCTGCTGCGCTCACGCGAGTTGCGTCAAGCTTGCACGCACGCATGCAGGTACATTTAGAAACGAGTTCGCGTTTTGTCAAGTTCTCCTTCTTCTCGCTCTCTCCCGCTCCTTGTCGAGTGTCCAGAAGTGGGCGGTATTATTAGCGGCGTTCTCGTAAACTCTGAAATTGGTTCGTTGCACTCTATTACCCCGGCGGCTCTGTGATGAGCTGCTTGAATGAATGTTGTTTCAACATTTTTAAAACGCTATTTCAATGCTGCTTGGAACTATTTTTACGCCGTTTTGTTTTTCTTTTTTCAAGTATCATTGCGCAAAATGACACTATTACTTGAGATGCAAAACTGTTGTCGTAGAGTTGCATAAAAAAAAACAAATTGACACAATTTTTTTTCTAATTCCGTTTCATAATGCAATCACAGTGCGTTAGATAGATTTGCTTGGCGATCATCTGTTTTTTTGTTACGATAATAACGACGGATAAGTCTTTCGAAAGCAAATTATGACCGCAGTCGTAAGGTAATCACGTCCGATCAAGTTAGTATCTAATTAACCTTTTCCTGCATAGATTATTTTCCGCTGCGCAGAAAAAAAAAGTATCCGGTTTTGCCATACGGACAATCCTCGCAATCAATTTCAATTATCTTTGTTACAGAGAAATATTTATTGCATTTTTTGATAAGTTTCAATTAACACAAGGAAGTTAATAAATATTAACGTAATATATGTTACTCGGTTGTTCTAGTTTGGAAAATTAACAATGTAACTACTTAATTTTACTAAAGTTAATTAGTTTTTTAGAGTAAATACAAATTAGAAAGTATGCAAGTAAACGCTTTTTCGTGGATAAAGCGAACTTCTTTAGTATAGAGGAAGTACTAAACTATCTAAACCTTTACATTATATAATACATTTTTCTAAAACAAATAACCAAAAAGATTCTTCATTTATGCCCATCGAAATACCAAAACACGAGTTAAAAACCACTACGCCCTCATATAAACAACGTCAACCACCGGCCGAAAAAATTAAACCTACACTGCACCCGGCCATTTCTCAAATTCCACCGACCCCATAACTCCATCCAGTCGCTGTGTATCCATCACCGACTGCATAAAGAACAAAGTCCGCAACCTGTCGGCAGAGAAAAAAGAAACAGCACCCTGCTCGTAAAAATGTCCCTATGCACAATCAATGATTCGGCGCGAGCGCGCGTGAATGAAAAGCAATAGCGCGGTCACGCTCCAGTAGCGCAGGTAATCGCTCCTCTCTCTATATACTATACACACACATGTATATATCTGTGTGCACGATCTGTCTCTATGAATCTTTTCGCTGCGGTCGGCCGTAAATTTTAAATTACCCGCGCGTGCAATAATTAGTTTGGCAACCGCGAATATGTGGGATTTTATTCGTCTTTGTCCGTATGTTTTGACACACTTTTGCTATTACAAGTCGACATGTCTGCGCTGTTTTCACCGAGGAAAAGTCGAGGAAGCGAAGCGATTGATTATTTATTCCATCCTCTACTGTGCCGATTTTCAAAGAGTCATTCTGAATTTTCAAGTGACTTGCACATCCGGCCGTATAAGCATGAGCTCTTAATACGTATATATACACGTGTCGCTCGAGAGAGCGATGAAGGCGGAACAAGATATCGAGTTGAAATCTTCATGTATAAGCGATGACGAATGCGAATCTCGCGCTCGCGGGCTTATCCCCTTTAACAAACCTAACAAATCCGATCGAACGAGTTTCTTTGTAATAAGATCGCAACCATTAAATTTTAATAAACTTATATCGATATTTGTATTACACTCTTTTTTTTGCAAGTAGTATGATGTCATAGCACCGGTCATAAAAATTTAATAACTCTGTTTCGTGCTAACTAGTATGAAGACAAGCGATATACAGAAGGTCGGCGAGTCAAAACAATGGGGAATATATATTGCCAAGGCCGAAGGAGTGTGTATTTAAATGTCTCTCGAGAGAGAGATATTACATGTTTTGAAATCGGTAAAAAATTCTACCTAATGTATTCTACTTTTATCTTAATAAACGCACTTATCGTAATACAACGGACGATTAACTTTTTTACTAAAGGCACCTCCACGTGTAATTGATTATAGTAGTGATATCATAAGAATTGAAAGAAAAAAAAACATACTTGATATATCTTAATTTCAAAACAGTATAACAGGAACATACGAATGCAACGAGCGAGGAGGCCATAACAGCAAACTTGACCTGGCGCAAAGGTAAATTTCCATATACATATCCTGAATATATAGCGAAAACTGTAATCCAGTGTCAAGTCCCCTAAATCACCGCGAGTCTCGCACTCCAATTAACCATAACGGTCCTCAAAATTCCGCATCCCCCCATCTTACAGCTCAATCTCTCTCTCTTCCTTTCCCTCCGCGCGAACTAATGACGAAAATCGGCTATCTCTCTCTCTCGCGCGCCTCTAGGATTAATCCGTATCGGTATATTTTCTCACTTCCTTCATCAATATTCTCCTTTCGCAATTTTTCACCCCTATCTCTCTTACTCTTTCTCCATACACATACACGTATACAACCTACATCTATCTCTATTTGTATATATCCGCACGGCGGCGGCGGCGGCGCGGTGTAGATATCGCGCGGCTCCATCTCCGTGTCTTTTCGCACGCGATAGATCGCGCGGCTGCACGCCGTAGTAGCGGCTCGCGCGCGCGATGCGTATCGCGCGACTGCGAAGTAGCAGCGCGAGGTGCAGATAAGGCTGTAGGTACATACAATGTGGGGAGAGAGAGGGAGAGAGTTTGTTTGCAGAGGCCGATGAGAGTGTAATGATTTCCTCAATTACGAGTGTTGAGCGAGGGAATTTAGCTCGCGGTGGTTGAATTCGGAGCTTTATAGCTGATTTACATGTGGTTATAGGCATGCAACCGCTTTTTTTTGGGTATCGAGGTGGAATGGAATAAAATAAGGCTGATTTTTTCTTTTTTCTAGTGTTCTTTTTTTTCGAGAAGTCATCTCATGCAGGTGCTTATAGTTAAACGGTTTCCGCATCATGCGTGTACGCGTGTATACTTATATTTCGTAAGAAATGTATATGACCTTGGTTGATAAATTATAGCGAGAATTTAGAATGCGATTCGCGCATTTATACACGGCATTAAGCGCGCGCATGAGGTGCAATATTCATAAACTTCAGCATTTATATCTTATACGCAACGCGAGCTCGCGGGATGGTAGGTAGCGGAATGTTGAAATTTATGAAGAAGAAGATGAAAATATAAGTTAGAGGGGTGCACGCGTCCATTAACAATAGCGCGATGTGTCGGAAGTGTGCAGGACTTCAAAAGTAGGTATATAATAGTTGATGATATTGAATTGAGAATATTATTTTATAATAATTATTTATACTTTTCTGCTAAGCAATGAATGTAATATATCATTTTACCAATCACATAAAAATTTCACCCATAGACACGAATCAACGAAAACAATAGACCCAAAACGACCCGTAAATATCGAGCAGTCCCCATTATTATTATATACACCTATTCCACCGACCCCAATACACACGAACCACTCATGCCCCTCATAATACCAATTATGAAAGAATCGGCACATTTACCGGTCCACACAATCATACCGAAACAACCGTTCGCCGTGCGCCTCGAAGAAAAAACGAAAAATCCGATATATAACATTCATCTCGTCGTTAAAAATGCCGCGAATCCCCAATATAATTAATCCAGCGAAAAAGTCCCGCATTCACGACTCTCCGCGCGGCTATAACTGTGTCAAACTCGCCTGTGTGTATATGTATATGCAGGCAGCACGCGCTCCTCTCTCTCTAATCAGATACACCTATACGTGAAATACTCTCTCTGGTGCAGCAGAGGGCTGAGGGTATATATATGTGCGGCAACAGCAGCGCCGTTAGATCTACATTCTATTTACTTTTTCCGAGCGCTAATGAATGGGCCCCGCGCGGACCCGTTTTTCCCCGGCTACCGCACACGCCGGCTTTTGTGTCTGTGTGCAAGTGTATACGTGTGTGTATGTGTGGGTATATCGATATACTTTATTACCGCCGCCACTCCTCTCGACCGGTTCGCTGAGAGGCTGAATTGGCGCCTGTTCCGTCTGTTTATTGATCTCGAGGGTTTCGGCTGCTTCTTCTTCTTCTTCTTTATATATACTTCTTTCATTCTTTCTTTCTCTCTTCTTTTTTTTTCTTCTTTGTTGCGTGTGTATTGGGGTAGTGGTTTTGAGGATTGCCGAGCGTGTGGGCTTTGTCGAGAGCCGAGAATTTATGGGAGGACGAGGAACTGTGAGCGCGGCGAAGTTAAATGTCTTGTTCTAGTTCGCCAGCGCGCGCACGCCGGGTTTTATTACTGTTTTCAAGCCGAGCGAAATTTTGAATGCGGAATGTGTGAAATTTATCGATTCCGTGGCAGCCGTTTAAGTTTTGGAAGAATCTTTAAGTGTCTCTTTTTATATATATATTTTTTTTCCTCTTCTTCTTGTTCGTCTTTTTTTTTCGCCAAGTTGCGATGCGCGCCTCGTTAAAATTTAAATCAGCAAAGTTACGACATTGGAAATCGATTTAAATTTAAATTTCTTATTCTGTTCTTATTTATAATATGATGTTTTGTATACGAAATTTGTCGAGGACTCACTTATTTATTGTCTAATTTAATTTTCCAGCGTTTTATATTTTATCTCTGGGTAAACGGTTTAAGGAAACGACTATAAGTATGTTAATTAAAAAAAAAGTAAATTTATTTGTACATTCTTGAAAAAATTTCAAGCGATATTATTACACATATAGTTTCTATCCGCATTCCCCTTGGTATATTTAAATCCTACATGTATAGTAATAAAATTACTCTCTCAGGTTTAACGTATCCCAGAACCCAGCACACAAAGTACACTTCAACACACTCATTTTCCTAATTGCAACCATCTCCATAACGAAGAAACAGATCTCTCTCCTAGACTCTATCATCTCAAAACGCTCTCTCCCTCTCATCAGCGCCCATACATCCCTCGGAATGAAAAATCGCGCGACCTCGCGAAAGCTCATGCGTTTCCCAACCGTGTAATCACTCTCTCCTCGTTCCTTTTTTCCTCTTTTCGATTATTCGCGCTACCAACATACACTGCACGGCTGCTGCTCCTGCTACTTAATGAAAAAAGGAGAGCAAGCGCAATGCGTCGTTATTACAGTTATTACGCCGGGACCCGCGTGTCCTTCGGGCCCAGGCTAAAGTAAATATATATAATATATATGTAATGCGGTGGGAGTGTGTGTATATGTACGTGCTGGATCTAGATTTGAGGAGCGGTTTTCTCCGAAATAGAGTCGTTACGAAAGAGAGTGAGAGAGGGAGGGAAGAGATGATTTTTTTAGGTTTGCGAGTAGCGCTTGGTAATTTTTAATAGCTAAGTAGCGGAGAAGTGAAGCAAAGTGCGCGAAATGTCGGAGAGGATGGGTAAGATACGTGTGTGTGAGGTTGATACCGTGTACTTTGGTATACGTATGCGAAAAACGAAGTGTTATTAAAAATGCAGAGATAATTTGGCTCAACGAGTACATACGTATGGCGGTATATAATTGTTTCTTGATATTGAAACGCGGGTATGGTATTTCGGTGTTGGAAGATGCTGCAGTGAAGGACAATATGTATGTATATTTATTGTAAGTATTGAACGAGAAAAATTAAGTTCTTTGCTTTTATAAAATAAATAAATAACGAAAAAAACGAAACTTGGTTAAACTAGGCTACTATATAGCACTATAGAACAAGATTAATCAAAGACCATCAAGACAAGAGAGAAATTTTCAAGAATTTACAAGAGCGAGACAATATAAGCACAGAAATATCGTATTGTCTTGCTCTCGTGCAGCCCTAATTATACCTTTATCAAAGCACCACCAGCACCGTGACAAAAACTCCGATCCTCCCAACGCTCACACTTTCTCGCGAGATTGACAGCCGTCTCTTTTTCCACGCGTACTTATACCGATACATATTCATACGCTTCAACTCTCACGTACACACACGCGCAGGCATCACACACTTACGGGCCGTGATTAAGCGATCGCCTATGAGCTTCTTCTTCTTTCCTCGGCGCCGCGGCGTATGCAGGTTACCCGCGCCTTAGTACACCCGGCTGATAGAATAATTAGTTTTGCGCGCCACGAGAGTCGAGAGGTGTATATAAGAAGCTCGCAGATAGAAACAGTGATATGCGTTCGAGTATATTTAATTCTCCAAGGTGCGCGTTTTTGTTAGTTGAAGTTTACTTGGATATGATTGTTAGTTACTAAAATTATCGGTTCATCACAAAAAGTAGCAATATAAATTGACATTATTCTCTATCAAACGATCAAAAGTGTTGATATATACGGGTTGACCGATCGTAACGTACCTCTGCAGGCAGTTAAACCGCAACCTCTGTTAAAATTATCAAAACGACCTCCATAACGTTATCTTAAACAGTCTGCAAATGACGTGTTTAGAACTCCGCGAAATCATTCCCTCAATATAAAAAAGCCACCTTACCACACGCGGTATATAAATTTCTCCGCGAGACTTTATTACCGAGTAGCCTCCCAACTTCGTCATTCCCACGCGCGCTACGTCGAAAATTATTGTCAATCCGCATGAGAATCCTTATCTACCGGCCGTCTATTTAATTACACCTCTAATGACCCCGCGATCATCCTGTTATGCAAATTTGCTGCTGCCGAAATAAATTCCTCATCGAAAGAGAGAGAGAATAATACTCGTGCGCCTGTTATCGGCCCGGAAGCACGCACATGCTGATGCAAAGTTTCGGGGAACGTGCAAGTAATGGTATAGGGCTCGCCGAGTATGTTTGCAGAAGGGCGATGCAGTCGTAATTGTAGACGGCGCGAGGATTGAAGGATGGACGGAATGAGAGCCGATTGCGTGCACGTGTGTGTGCGTGGGGAAAGGAGGTAAGGTGGATGATGATAAAGCCGCGGTGATGCGATTGGGTTACGGATTGTGCAGCGATTGAAAGTGTAAAGGTGGAAATGTATGGGTGGTTTGAGGTCTGGTGAAAGGTGGTGATAGCTTTTTCCGGTGACGTTGGATATGACGTGATTGAATGTTTTGTTTGTTTAAAGTAGTTTTATGTGGAGACACAAAAAGTAGGGTTTACGGTACTGGAAAACCGATTTGATATAGTTTTAGTTATACTTTTTGTTTTATTATGTTTAATGATATTCAAACTTATTCCAATAAAGACATACGCAGACCGTAATCGTTAATCTCTCTTGATTCAACTTTACTTTGAAATATATTTTTCTTTTAATTTCTACAGCATACATTTAAATGATATTATATTTACTCATTTAACGTAAAAATCAAATTTCCATATACCCGCAATCATAATAAAAATTAACGATATCTTCGCAAACTCCAAATAGCAAACACTGAAATAGGACATCCGACACATATTTTCCGCGCATTATATATATACTTTATCTCATTACTAATTTAGTTCGCACGACGCGCACGCGATCGAGTACATATACATACATACAGTCGATTATTTTTCCAATAAATTAACGATCGGCGCTCGCTGAAAATATGCTAATTCGGCGCGCACGCGGCGGTGAAAGCCTTAGATTTCAGAGACTATCACGGCGTATCTTGTTCGAGATATCGATGTATGCGCGTCGAGGAGAGGAATAATTTCGTAGTCCGTTACATAGCGAAAGCCAAAATTGCTATAACGGAGTAGCTCAGCCGCGCGAGCGAGCGAATTTTAATCGGGTGAACAGTTTATAATTAGGTGATAAGAGTCCATTTTAATTTTCGAACCGTTTAGGAGATTATCGGGTTCATCGATAAGGAATAAATCAATCCATTGTATAATATTGTAATCGGCTCCACGCGCGAAACTTTGGACTTTTATTCCCGTGATAAATACATACAACTTGGCGATACATTAACGGCAATTAAAATCCTTATCCTTATAAAGTTGGCTTGAAAATATTGTTCAACAATCCTCGCGCATTGAAAAATAACGCTTTACCTAGTCGCTTAATTAACTTCATAAATTAAAATCCCGCATTATTATGATATCCGATAACGATTTTCCATCGGGGGATATTTATTGACTTTCTAATCTCGCCGCGTTTTTCACATACTCTATACCCCCCTGGCAGAGTATATACTATAGTGAGACAATACGCGCGCCTTTCGAATTAATTAAGCGACTCCCGGCGGAAAATCCGTGATAAATCACGTAATCGCGGTGATTTCAATTAAGACCGAAAGTTAACTCTCTCGCAATACTTTTCACCTAGGAATCGGCGGACAAAAGTTACAGTTGCCGCAAGATATGTGTGCGCGACGCTAACGAGCGTAGCCGCGAAATGGGCTTTTTACGAGAGACAGAGAGAGACTATGTGTGCAACCGGTTTATATTGTCGCGCGTTTTGGCGTGGATGGGAAACCCGAAGAGTGAAAAAGAGGATAAAAAAAACTGCACGCGAGCGTATTGGCAGAGAGTGCGTTGAAAAAATCGTTAGCTTTTATGGACTGCGGTGCTGCGTGAAGATTTGCATGAGGGATTTGTTGGTTTATTCGTCGTGGCGCGCAGTTTGAGAATAATTTTGTAGCTGAGAGTTGGCAGTACGAGGCGGCCGACATCAAAGCTGCGAGGTAAAATTTGCGTTATGAAACAAAACCGTTCTCCCTCTCTCTCTCTTTCCACGTGTGTCTGTTTTTTTAAGCAAGTTTTAAGTGGTATGAGGTTGAAATTAATGCATTATTTTGATCGTTTAAATGTCGTGTTGCGGAGCCGGAAAAACGCTAACTTAATTATGATCTAGAAAAGTAAAAGTGCACTTAGAAATGATTTTGAAAAAAAAACTTACGCAAAGCCGCTATGTATTAATTACATAAACGCGTTTTTACACGCTACACGAGAAAGTTGCGTTTATCAAAACCTATGGGATCGTTCCGTAATAGCAGAGTGAGATGATAATTAGCCAGAAACTACGTCAAGGACGGAACCGCGAGTTAATGAACGTTTGTAATCTATCTGTAAAATTATTCGTGGATAAAAAGCGTAATTTCCATTGAATAACACCGCACGTGAGTTTCTTAAAGTTTTATAGTTATATATTATACATTAAAAATTCATATACGGCAATTACATTATGAAAATTAAACAAACTGTATTCAGAGCAGCGCGCGAAATGCAAACGATGCATAATGCATTTTTTCCCTTGAGAGGAGGAAATGTGACAGTGAATTATGAGTTTTTAAAAAAGTCCTGATGTATGGTACGAGAGAAAGAGAAAGAGAGCTTAAAATTTCGAAATAATTGCGCAAAAAGCGGCTGGACAAAGGTGAAATGAGTTCTTGTAACTTGGCGACGACTCCTTTTTCTCGCTGCGCGCGCCTTAATACAGGTACAACCGAATCCAAAGGTAATGTATAATATTCTTTTTCATTATTTTTTATTTTTTGACAAGAGCGTAATCACTTAAAATCCAATTTACCGTCGATAAAACATGTACTTTTCGAGCGCCGTGACAGTTAAAGATATTATACACAGTCGCTGACGAATTTCGGTATAAATTGAAAAATGCATATTATGCTTTTTGTATGCACCCACTTTTCGAAATTATTTGTCAAAGTAAACATACAATTTTAAAAGACAAAGTAGTGTACGACAGTTTTTTACACCGCCACCGACACGAAAAAAAAGAACCCTATGCACACTCAATTATCGAGTAAATATTGGCTCGCGTCAAAACTCGCCGCGCGCGCTCTCATATTTTTCATAAATCCGCCCGCCGTGACTCACTCTACATACACGCCACTGAAATAGTCAATAATAGCCCTCCTGTATAAATTTTTCCATAATCGCGAGGACGCAACGTATTACAATAAATAAAGAAATTCCCGGATAATAACATTCATTAGATATAAATGACAAGTAGTATAGAGCAGAGCGCTCGCGTACCTTGGCTGCTTAAAATTCAACGGGACATTAAGGCTGCTGCTGCCTCGTGCGCGTAATAACACGCGGCGACTTGAATTGCAAAAATTGTAGACCTCCCGTCGTTTATTTTTCATTGTTTGCTCCTTTCCTCCCGGCGTGCTCGCGCTCGCCTTTTCTCTTTTTCGCCGAGAGGGAGGAGGAGGAGATGAGTCGACGGCTTTGACCATGTATGTGTCTGTACGTGTGTAGGATGGAGGTCGTAAACGTGATGATGGCAGGAGCTGTGCGCGCCCTCGATTTCGATATTGAAGGACGAGAGAGAGACGAGCGTTTGAAGTTCAGCTGATGTGGCGGGGAATAAGGGAATATAACTTTGTTGGAAGTAATATAGATTTTTACACGCAGAATTTTTGTTGGGAGAAGAATAAAATAAGCATTGGTTTGCATAAATTTTCAATTATAGCCGATATTTCATTTAGGAAAAAAATTTGTCTTCTCAATTCCGAGATAGAATTTTTATTTATTGCCAGTCGTCAGATTTTTAAATAGTTTTCGTATACAATAAAGTGCGAACAGCTATATTTTTCAGAGAAACTATAACTCGTTTGATCAATCACCAAGTATCGTGCAAAACCGTTATCTCCTACAAACGATCGGTTATCGTGTTTACTTTACTATAAAGTTAAATTCATATAAAACGTACAGGTAAAATTAATGTTGACATAATTTTTATTACACGCGGCAATCAACATTTTTGCCCCGTGTCGCGCATTTTCCCTGATTAAGACACTAGTTTGCGCGGCGCTAAATTTACGTTTGCTTCATTTGCTTCGCTGATGAAGATATATCGATCATTAATCAAACTGTCCGCACTCGCGACGCCTACTATACTACACCGAGGAAGTTTATATAACGCGCTTTCCTAACGACATCTCGACTTCGCACCTTTTCACTTCACCCGTCACCTTAAAACTTCGAGTTATACGATAAAACTCGCCTCTACATAAACATACCGTCAGATAAGACATCTCAACTAAACTCGCAATTACCCTATACGCGCCGCGCGCGACACTTTCTATATATACATATACTTTTTTATCCACGACCTGCTGCAACACGCGGCATTTCTCGGAGTTAATAAACCGCGCTAACAGCCCCGTCGTTCCGCGCTTCATTACCGTTAAATATATTCAAATAATGAAAACCCTCGTTAAGCAAAAAAAAAAGGAACGAGAGAACTCGATCTCGAGCAAAAAATCCTCGCTCGTAATAAAACCGGCGCGCGCGTAAAACTCTCCCGCGCGTGTAATTATTAAGGCGCATAATGACCCAGTTAGCGCAGCGCCGATAACAGGCCGTAAATTTCCAATTTTTCTCTATACCTTTCGATGAACCAAGCTATAACACTTCGATGACAAAATGAAGCTGTATACGCGGGATTCCGCGAAAATTTTGCAACGGTACGCGCGACCTACTTATAACCGATCTACGCAAAAACGCGACGCGTGGATATAAATATACACATAACCGTGGGTCTGAAAAAAAGGCAGGCAAGCGCGAGCGACAAGAAAAACACTTTTTGCCAGTAGACGCACATAGTGTTTCGTCATTTTAATATCGTATATCACCGGCGCCGATCGATAGAGATATACATTATAAAACGCACTCTATCCGCAGCGACTTTCACTGCACGCGCGCATGCATGCATGCAGCGTATCGAAATCAATCGCTAATCATCGATCAAAGGCCGCAGGTTGTTGCACGCGCAGGTAGGTAGGTATTGTCCGTGTTTGGTGCGATTTTGTACGCTGTGGTGCGTGTGTATAGGACTTTTTGGCGTGAGTCAGGATGCAATTTTCTTTGTTGGGGTTGGATTGTTTTTGCGGGTTTATGGTTCGGGTTAGTCAGATAACATTGGAATTTTGTGAGAGTGACTATCTATTGATATTGAAGTGTAAATATATACGCCTGTTGGTTTTGTTTTTTGTGTATACTTCTCTTTGTTGCTTTGTTTAAGTTTGTTATTGGAATTGTTTTTATTTTTAAACAAGTATGAGTAGACACATATTCGCCAATGATAATACTGTAATTTGACTCAGCGATTTGAGAATGACAATACAATACAAATTATCTGATTAATAAAAATTGTTATTATTTATAAAGCTGAAAGTATGTAACCTGAATCATATAACATACCAAAAGCATCGATATAATTATGTCAACTACAACTTAAAACATTTTCGTACGAGACATAATTATGTTCAACCACTCTCGTAAGCCTAAATAAAGGTGTCAAATTAAAAAATAAAAAAGAACAAAAATTACAGCTTATCTACAAACACCTGTTTCCAATCGTCAACCTGCAACATTTCAATCAGCAACATAAGCCCCGCCGATTTACCAGTAATTATCCGCGAAACAACTTGTTCCTGCATACACCGGCCGTTTATTAACAATATATCTCTCTGTAGGTTAATTGTTTAAGCACGCGCGCGTGTATACCCGATCGGCGATATAAATCGCGGGCGTCCGGAAAAATCGTTAATGATTTACGCGCCGCGCGGCCAATTAGGCAAATTCATTTACCGCGCGGCTACGACTGTGTGTACATATACATGTACACGTGTGTCGAACTTACAGTCCGGGAAAAGTTGAAGCCTCGGAATTCGAGAAACGCAAATTTATGACACGCGGTATATGTCACGTGTCGCGAAAAGGCTGATATTTGTATTATATGTAGAGATCGATCGGCATGAGATGTCGTAAATCAGGGGTTGCGAAATAACCGCGTGTGTCGATAAAGATTAAGTATGTAAAATTTAATAAGTCGCGTGTGGTTTTATGGCTCGCGCTGTATTGGGACCGCACATAGGTTGCTTATAGATAATAATATACATGTCTAATATACTCTTTTCATATTTTTCATGTTTTATTTCTCGCGTGTGGATCGGTATGAATGTTGTGCAGCGAAAAGTTTTATCTTAGAAAGTTACCTAGATGGCCATTTAAATATACAAATATATATTATCTAGATAATGTACTTCCCCGTGGCCGACAATATCAATCAACCCGGGCTGAGCAATAAACTTTCGACTTCATAATTCACGGCGCCTAGGTGTGAGGTTAAAAATAGCAAATTCCAGCGGTGAACAGAGATGTGTACCTACTTCAATATTTATACAACGAGCTGAATATTAATGCAAGGCGGGGCATAAATTCTACCGCGTGCCATAGATCACCTTTCTATGAAGCCTGTATACAAGGAACTCGTAATTTTTAAATTCAAAATCGACGCGCGCACGCGCTTTCCAGAATTGAGACATTTTTCAGCGTCGCGTTACTGCATCATCGCGAAATGTTAATTCAATTTATTTCGACGATCGGTCATTTTTGCGTTTCGAAACGCGCGGCTCTGTCGTCTCCTGATAACTAGTTTAGGATGCGAGCTTTTGCGGGCACGTCGATTATGCGTTGCCAAAAAACTCCTTTCTCGGATGATAAAGTGGCGCTATAAATAAGGAATGGAAAATTGGTTCTGAATCAGCGGGGATATAAACGCAGCGACTAAATTCGGATGAGAAATTGCGCCGATTAAGGAAAAATTTTGTTCTGAAATATTGGCCTATTAAAACTCGTGGTTTCGACGATGTGATGTTGTAATTATATGGTCGCCTATATGCTCGTTTGAATTATAAACGAGAAAAATGATAAAGGAAGGTCACTTAAATAATTATAATCATGTTACCACAATCATTCGTCGTTACTGTATCTCAAAAACGTTACGAAAATACGACTATAAGAACGTTTCAGCAGCACAGCATAATCTTTTCAATTTTCAACATTTCAATATCCCAACTTTTTACCGAGCCATCTTCAGCAATCATCTTGGGCTCACCAAAAAACGTTCCCCGAGCAGCAGCACCCCACTTAATCAACCTAGACCTTCACCCCGCAGCAGCAGCAGCAGCAAAACCCCGCAGGAATTTCGCCGCTCTCGTCTACTTTACGACTATACGCGTGCGCGCAGTAGCCTCTGCAGACACGAAGCCTATCAACGAGCCTCTCTTTCCTCTCTCTCCTCTTTTTGCGTGAAATTATGATAGACCGCGAAGGCTCGTTTTTGCGGATGATTGTCGGTGTATGGGATTTTTGCGCTCTCGCGCCGTTTAGGCCGGCTTAATGTGATTCCAGCGAGAGAGGCGCGCATCAACCGTCAAACTCAATTATACGCAGTCGCGGGTAAGTATATTTTCGTTTGCGGGTTGGAGCGGAGAAAAGAAAGACCGAAAGAGTTGGTGTGTTTCTCGGTTACGAGCGTCTATTTTTAAGAGGAGAGGAGGGGCTATACTAGCGCGAAATTTGTAATTTTAATTGCCCTCGGGATTTACGGCGATTTAAATTGGGCACACAATAAGCGAGGAACGCTAGTGGGATTTATGGTAATTTAATGCGCGACATCGCGCCGATTCGCCTTATTTCCAAAAGACAGAGAGCAGCGCAGGCGAGAGAGTTAATTTATTCCGTGTGGCTTTTTTTTCGCACCTCGTGATGTGATGCCTACACAATGCGGCGGGTGGGATGATTTTCGGAGCGAAAGAAACAGCGAGCGGAGGAGAAATTTTGTCGAGCGGAAGACAGAGCGAAGGTATATATATATGGGTACCGTTTGCGGAACTCACGCGGCACACCGGACGCAGATAGCATAGGCCGTGCGAGATTGTATTCGCGTAGGAACGATAGAATTCGCACAGAATATATAACAGCGTGTGGTGGAAAGTAAGATTTTTAAATCCTGTAGGCTGAGGTCGCGCAGCCAAACGAGATTACCTACTTTTCCGTGTACGCGAGTTCATTATCGTCACCGGTCGATGTGTTATATAAAAATAACGTGTGCATGTGTAACCTTATACGTCACTCACCATAGATCAAATCTGCATCGCCGCACTGCGCACAGGGTCGAAGGAAGAAGCCTCGTGAGAACTAAGCAAGAACCTGCGCACTGTACAATGTGTGTGTGTGTATAATAATCTAGAAATTACAAAAGCAGCACTGTATCACTTCGAGTTCACACTGTCGACATCGCCAAGTTTTTCCGTACATATACTGTCACCACTGAATCGAGAATGAAAAAGAACGGGCGCGGAAAATAAAATTAAAAAACAACAACAACAACAACAATCCTACGCACCGTTTCACATTTTGAGATAGAGAGCGCGCGCACTACCGTATCGTCATGCGCTCAGCATCGCGAGCCGTGAATGAATGCTCGCGCGCGCGCGCGAGAAAGAGCTGAGAGCTCGCCATGCGCGAGAGGAAAGAGCGGAACGGCGGCGCGAGCGAGAGAGTAGGATATAAGGATAGGCCAATGGCGCGGCAGGTGGAAGAGCCAATGCTGAGAGGAGGTTTCGAAGTTCCCGCGCAGTAGGCTTTTTTTTGCGGGTCGTAGGGTTGTCTTTGGTGCATGTGAAATTCAGTGTGATGTTGATATGGTTGCGATGCATATAGGCTCTTAAAAGTTAGGATTTGTAATAAGTTGATAATTTATTATCTCGAATTGTAATATATGTTAGGAAAGCTTTTTTGTCAAACGTGGTAGCTTGCTGAAAGACTGTGAAAAGTTTTGTATAACCGCGGAGGTCAAGTTTCTTTATGTGAATATTGATGCCGTTGAACTTGTGTGACTCGCAATTATATTTCGCGAGATAAATTATACTTCCTCTCGGAATCATTATTTTGCGCATTGTTTTGAATTACAATTGTTCGCTATACATATTTATAAGATATTATCTCGCTCGGTGTTTTCGTCTATATGCACGTTTCGCTCTAGTCAGCGTTAGAAACGAAAAGCGAATGCAACATTCAAGTTTCAGGAATGCTTTTTAAGTTTGTAGCTACTGCAACATCGTATTCGTGTGTATTTTTAAATAACGTTCCCTGATGCATCAATATTAAACATTCCAGGCGACTTACGCTATTATCACGCAGAGTTATGTTTTAGTATGCTGACTCTTTGGTACAGGAAGTGGTTCTAATTATAGATGGTACCGTTATTGAAAGCAAAAGAAAATAAGCAAAATATATAGAAAATCAATGCTAAAAGTGCGTGTGTGTTAGCGGAGGAGAAATGTATGAGTAATTCTTATTGTTTATGTAATTTAATAAAAAGCAATCGTATTCGTGATATATTACTGAATCAGTTTTGGAACGTTGTTTCCTTTTCAATAACAATAATTTACAATTTTATTCAGAGCTTTTCTTCATTCTAGACACTTATACTATCAAATTATTATATCTACCTAATATCTAAATCCTACTCGATTGCCGAACAAACAACAAAATCAGGCGGACTTCTACTCGGCCTCATATAGTATCCACTATATCAACTCCCTTATACAGCTTCTCATTCAGCCATTACAAAGGAGCCCCACATACCTGCCTCCGACAATCCTGCTGCGATAAGTAAAATCACCTGCCGCTCGCGATAACGATAACCGCCACCTCCACACGTGATATACCAAACGCATTCTACACTCAACCTTGCCATTCCATCTGCTGTCCGTCCTCGAACTATACACTTGAGCGCAGCATTACCGGCCGACAGTTATATAAACGCTCCGCGCGCAGCTATCGGTACGGTAGAGCGCGGCGATCGAAAACCATACCATCATACAGTACAACTTTGTAATATTGTTATCAATTACGGATACAACATAATAATACGTAAACGGATGATTAATTTTTTGCATTAATATGAAAATATATCAAACACTTTTATTAAATATCATTTAGTATTATATTGCTTTTATTTTGAGAACTGAATTTTAAAAGAATTTTTGTGTATATAGCTTCTGTATTTATATGAATATCATTGATTTTATTCATCTGCCATGATTGTATCATTTTAATTCTAAAAATCTAATGTATGTATATAGACTTTCATAACTTCATAATATGCGAATTAACATTCTAGGTCTCATATAAGTAGTAATTTTAAATAAAGATTTGGAAAAGGATAATTTTACTCATCTGCTCAAGTTTCTTGCCTATTACAACTATACTAAAATGGACTACAAAGGGATGTAAAATAACGATCTGATTTTAAATTTTGGGAATTTTGTTAAGTTTCTACAAACTTTATCGTAAGCTTATCTTTGATTTATGAATAACCTTTAATTCGCTATCAGAGTATAGAGTCTAATTGTCTCCAAGCGAGTTGATTTTCTCAAAAATCGAATCGAATAACGACTCAACTTACCTTTCTTTGTTTGTAGCTGCCAATTTCTAAATAGCTGAATTCAAAAGGCTATATTTTCACAAAAACAAAAATCAAATGGTCATTGCACAACTGATGAAAATGTCGAAAAAGTAAAGTAGAAAAAGAAAACAAGAAAATTTATTAAATCAAGTGAAAAAACATTATAAAAATTTTAAAACAATATTTCGTTAATGACACCGACATTGCTTCTGGTGAAAGTTCTGATGACGAAACAGATCAGTCCACTGAAGAGAGGACCATAATAACAAATAAAAACCAATAAATACTAAATACTAAGCGCAAAAATAATCGAGAAAATATGAAAGATGTAATAAGTAACTCTCCTGAAGATATCCCATTGACAGAATCCCTTGTGAATAAATCACATGAGATCTCACGTGAGATCACGTGATTCTATAAATTATAGCCTTACAAAAATATAGACACATGAATAATAATTATTTTGTCATTTAACATTTGTGATGTTGCTATATAGATAGATAGTCACAATATTGTAAACAAATTGTTTTACTAGATTTGATTCAAATTTACTAAAAATATTTTTTAATATAAAAGCTCAAGTCTTGTCCAGCTGTCGCCGTCATGTAACGTTCATGAAAGCACGATATGGTCTTCCCGCCTTCGACGAGCCGGTGTATCCTGTTGTCTTGAAGCCTTGAAAATGACTATATAGATAAATACTCGTTTACCGTTGTCGATGCTTGGTCTTTTTATTTGAAACTCAATATATGAAATCATTATATTACATAGGTAATAGTATACAGACATGTTATTGATGTGATTTCAATATTAATTTTACAGTTTTATTTTATAATTAATGTTAACATTATTTTACGTAATATAACTCAAAAAACGTTTTAAAAACATTACATCAATTTTTTTTTTGGGGGGGGAATTTTTATTTATGTTTATTATACGGGCCAAAGAGGTTCGTGAGATAGAATACAAAGTAATACAAGTGTTACAATAAACAATATAAGAAAAGCATTGTTTATTGATATAAAAAATGTATCATTAGAAAGAGAGCGAGTGGCTTGTTTTAACGATATTCTTTTCATCCTGCTTAGTGAAGAATAATTAAATCCAGTATTAAAATTAAACGTATGCTCGTATAAATTATGATGGTTGCGCAGTGAATAAGAGAGATGTCTCTGATTAAAACAATTACAAAGAGCGTCACATATATCGGCGCCCGGGCGAAGAAAAGCACAACTCAATCGCTCTTTTATTGATTTATTTAAATGCTATAATGAATAAAACAAAATTATTTGGACAAGCATTCTCTTTGAGAAAGTAATCTGCTAGTGAAGTTAGCAGCAGTTTTTATTTTTGCTATTCGTAAGGTGTACTATTTATAAGCATGCAATAAATAATGCTAGAGTCCTTTCGTCCGAGTAGTGCTTTTCTTCATCCGGGCGCCGCGAGTTGTGTTTTTCTTCGTCCGCACGTCGCGAGTTGTGCTTTTCTTAATCAGAGATTTTGACCTATGCTAGTCTTCGTCCAGCTCCGGGAGCGGTGCTTTTGTTTTTAGACTCGGCAACCACGCACTTGGGCATATCTCTAGAACTTTTGACTATAAAAAGGATAATTTTTTCAAGTAATTTATTGCTGCTATTAAAATACCGTGCTAAGCACATAAACGAGACATGGTGGCGAATCTTCATTTTCAA
>UXGD01000499.1:0-56947 GCA_900474315.1 Torymus auratus | reverse complement strand
CGAAATTTTATTGTTTTTGTATTAAACCTAGTGTATTTGTATATTAAATTACCTTCAGTTACATTATTCTTAAAATTTAATAAATTTATAACTTAAAAGTTTCTTAAAAGGAACATTTTTATGTATGTACTTTTACATTATTCTAATTACATTGTTAGTTTCAATTGCATATTATATTAAACTTAATATATTTCTGTATGAAATTATTTTAGATAGTTACGTTATTTTTAAATTTCATTTATATTCTTAATCTTCATTTCGATTACTGTTAAATTTTATTTGCATAATACGTATCTCAAATGTTTATTATAATTTCATTAGAAACTGGCATATACTTTTATATTAATTCGTTTTCTGTTATCCGTATTTAATTTCAATACAAAACCCTCAAACTTCTATTACATTTGAAATATCAATATTTTTGTATTAAACCATTTAATAAGGTCTGACACCCGAATACCCGGCGGTGCGAGATCCTTGCAAAAAAAGGAACTATGGAGACGCGAGAAGTCTGCGTGCCATCCTTTTCTACATGGACCTCTAATTTTTTAAACTATCGACTCGCTTTTAGTCGCATGTCTGTGTACTCCAATATGACCAAGAATATCAATACAAGACAATAATGATTTCCATATTGACTGACAAGACCAAGACAAGAGAGAAATTTTCAAGAATTTACAAGAGCGTAACAGTAATTACAGAAATATTGTATTATTTCGCTCTCGTGAAGTCCTAAATTATTAAGTAAACGAATTAAGGAGGATGTAAAACTGCTATGTTTTATTAAATCTTTAGTTATGCGTTCGAAGTGTCGCCATTATCATTTTAAATGCGGAATTCGAATGCATTATTATCGATCTCCAACATAACGATGCAATTTGTGTTCAAAAAAGCAGGATAAAGCCTTAATTTACAATCGATATAATACGTGCAAAAAATATATTTTCAGTAAAATCTTTTATTTGACAATATAAGAACCGAAACCGCACGTTCTTTATAATTAACGAGCGGTAAATTAATAATTCATATACAACTGTAAACACAAATTATATACTTATGATAATTTCCGCGCGACTAAATCTAATTTATAATCAGACGAGTCAAACTATATATATTTCATCGGTAGCCGGTGTTAATAATGTCTCGTATATTGCGTAATTATGTACACAGACTCTCTCTCACTGGCGGTATATTATTGATAGATTAACGAGTGTCAAGAATCAATTCCGTGTTTATGACTTCGACATACTCGTGATTAATACGCGCGCAACTGTGATATACACTCTTATCAGCCCACCAACATCGATCACAACCACCCATTTAACATTAACCTACCACTAAAAACCTTACTGTAATATATACAAATATTTTCACAAAAATTAAAAAATGTATAATCGCAGCTCGACTCGTGGCACGCCTATAAAATCGCGCATCGAATATCCAGGATCCTGAATAAAAACCGCTTCATTTGGGAGGACGAGGGCGCACAACAAAACGCCGAGGAAAGCGAGAATACCGCGTCGTCGTCGTTTTCACGCCCGCGGCGCGTCGAGGGCAATCGTAACTAATTTCGCCGATAAATATTCATGGGAGTTGTGTCGCGCGACTAATCGCACGCGCCGAACGTATACCTATATATATACATTCGAGCGCACGCGTTGTAAAAATTGTCTTCGTATGTATATATATATATATGCGAGGTGTGTGTGTGCTTTCTTTTCATTTCTTTTTCCGCTGCGCGAGCGCGTTAACGTTTATAAATAATTTATGCACGCGCGCGTTCGTATATGAAAAATCAATTAACGTCGCGGTCGGCAGGTGTGGTTGTGGGTTTTTCTTGTTTCCGTTGTTTATGCAGTTGCGTGCATCAATCTGCGGATGGAGTTTTTCAGGTGCAAATGTTTTTGTTAGACATTACTTATTGCAAGAAACAACAAACATTATAGTGAAAATATTTAATTTGATTATAAGGTTTTTTAAATAAAATTGCGTAAATTAAAGAAAGTAATTTTAATTATATAATTAATTAACTTTTATATAAGTTACTTTCTTGTTGGAAAAAAGCGCAAGTGGCCCAAAGGTCAACGAAAAATCTTGTTTCTATGTGGTTGTTCAATATGAGGTCAACCACGTTTTCATACAAGACGAAATAATAATCACCTTAAATAATTACTCCAGCAATAAAATAAACAACAACAAGCTGGCCACTTTAGATTAATTAAATAATTTCGATTTCACAAAGAAGGAAGAAAGACTTTACGTTATTAATTAAAAGTAATCGCACACCTTCGGCATACAAAGTCCCCGAAAACAGCGCTAAAAACCAATTAAAGAAGCAGTATATGCACTACAGCCGTGTGGCGCGGAAATTAATTGCCAGCGTGCAACAACTCGCATCGCACGAGACACGCGCCAACTATGTGCACCGCAACACAAACTCCGCGTCTTTATCGTCGCGCGCGCCTCCGCGCATAACTTAAAAAAGTTTATTTCAAGCGCCGGAATTACAAACGCCCATCGCGGCTGCGTATTTCATAAAAAATCGCAGCGAATATATTCTCCGCTCTGGAAGGAAAAACAAAAATCTGCAGTCCACGCGCAATTATCATTATTATATGCAGTCGCGTGTATAAATAGCCGAAGGAGAGTGAACGAGAGAAGAGGAACTAGAAATTTCAGGCTCGAAGCCGCCTCTCTCTCACTCACTTTCGCAGCGCCTAGGAAATTATCATAAATTAGTAATATTTTCGTGAACGCGCGCGCGCGCTCGTCTTCTACTTTTTTCTCTCTCTCTTTTGCTCTCGCTCGCAGTTGCCTCGCCTCACCTCACACACACGCACGCGCACATACATATTAACACACACAGCCACGAAATTCCGTAGTTTCGTGCGCTCGCACGATTCGTCGATTTCGAAGGATTCCCGATGCGTGACGACTCACAAAACCGCACGCTCTGTCTTTTTCTCTCGCTCGCTCGCTCGGTTTCGGAGCGTGTCTCCTCGTAACCGAAGCCGATCGCTCGCTCTCGCGCAGTTTTTCCTTTGTTCCTTTTTTTCCTCTCTCTCTCTCTCGATGTGTCCCTCTTTGCCGTTTTCTTCCTTTTTTTTCTCTCTCTCTCCCTCACAGGCCCCATAGTTTTCGAGTTTTATTGGTGCGCGCGAGCGAGCGAGCGCTGATTTATAGGCTACTGCATTCCGCGATATTCTCGCCGCGCGGTTCGGCTATATCTGTCAGGAACGATTTTTTTCGAAGGCGCGGACGCGTCTACGACGCTTTTTTAAATGCCTATATACGCGCGTGCCTGGGTATAGCAGCAGCAGGTTGTGCCGTAGAGTCGATATTCGCGCGCAGAGTTAATTGGAGTTCGCGGAAGGATGGCAAGTGTGTGTGTGTGGGAGGGAACGCCGCACGATTACGTGAACGAGCGGGAATTAGGTTTCGAAAAATATGCTACGTGTATATATTTTTTGTTTTTAGGACTGAAGGGTAATTTCGGGGTGATTATACGGTGGCGTGAAATTTCGGAATGTATTTTAAATTTTGAGAAAAATAACTGTTATTTCGAAATTATTGAAAGTATAATCCGGCTAATTACTGTGAGAACAATTAGAGCCGCGTCTAAACCCGAAAAATTGTTTGGTCCAACATACACACAGACCGCGGGTGTGTAACGCTCAGAGGCAATATTGACATCCTAATTTTGACTCTTGACTTTCTTAATTTTCAGCGGCCGATGTAGCGTCTATCCTTTCTAAAAAAACATTGCCCGCGAAGATTCAATATTTTTTCCTTGAGGTAATGTTTAAATTCCCACGGTGCGCGCAGGGTGTATTTTTAAACCTAATGTCTGCTATCGTATTTATACTTTTTTTAAAATTGATAGTCGACAGTAAATTCAATGTCTATTATGAGTATTAAATGACTGTATGAAGTATATTCATCGTATATATTAGATAGAATGTCATGAATTTTGTTTAAATATACAAATGCATCATATCCATAAAGTATAGCGAGCTAACCTGCAGTGTGCGATAAAATATCATTTCCGGTGATGGCTTAATCGATGCGATTATAAATGTAAATTAAACCACACCTACGTTCGCTCGAGTCGAATCAATTTTTTATTTTGTCAAAAAATCGCATATTTTAACGATGCCCCGAATGGGTTGTGAATTTCTTATTATACTAAGCTTAAATTTTTTCTTTCGTTAAATTTTAACTTAAACAAAGTGTGAGAAATTAATGCATAACTTAAAATTTGGCAGAGTTCAAAATTATATTTGAGAGACTAGTATGTAAATAATAATAGGTAACAAAAAATTATCTTACTGTTCTAGATTCCTCATCAACCACCGCCAAAATCATTCCAACCCAACCGTTACCATACAAAAATATTTTCCCAACCCACCGCTGCCGCCCAACTCAGCACCTTTTCTCCGCAACACCGTCCACCTATACCTTCACACCTCTCACACTTCCTAATCAAGATTTTCACACCCTTCACGCTAAAATCACAGCCACGTCTCCGCCGACCAAAAAAAGAAGGAAAAATCCCGCCCACCTTCGCGAAAATCTCTCTCTCACCGTGTCACATATAATCTTGACACGACTGCGTCTGGCTAAGCTGCAGCCCATTCACGCGGCGCGCCACGCGAGCATATTATTATATATATCCGGGCGTAGTAGTGTGCCACTGCTCTGCGTGAAAATTATTATTTTTCTTTCGCCCTGCCGGAGGTCCGGTTATAATCCGGAGGCGCGAGTGAGAGACGAGCTCAGTGCGGTGGGCACAACGACGACAAAGCCGGAGGTAAGACTATTAGCTGGGTAAACGATTCGGCCGAGATATGGTTTTTGCAGTTTAACGGTGGGGACAGGATCTTTAGGCGGTTGTGGTTTTTCGGAGGTTTCGGCGCCCCCGTTGCGTTGTAAGATGAGCTTTTTTTCTGTATAAATTTTATACATACCTACTTTGTTTATTTTTTTAAGAATTTTTACGTAAGGAAAGAGTTATATACTTTGAAAATAATAACCGCGGCGGAAACTAATGATAAAATTCGCTTCGATTCATAGTTGCTTTTGCCTCGTTCCAAGACTCGCAGTTCATTAATCAAAAACCTCGTCATAAAAAACACTACACCGCGCGTATGTGCGTCACAGTGTTCAACAAAAATCTCTCGCTCGTTCATTTTTCAACGCCAGGCAGCAGAAAACCTTCGCAAACTCCGAAAATATATCCCCTCGCCAAGTTTACACAAGCAATCCAGCGGGTAAAAAAATCGAAAGCTCAGAAAGCCAATCGGCAAACAAGCCAACAAATTCTTTCTCCAAAATCATCACACATAGGCATGTGCTTAAAAAAAAGGGTTAAAGCACACATATCCACACGACCTCGAAAAAGGGCTGTGTGTGTGTATATCTCCCGCGCCGTTGTAGTATCGTTTTACCGAAACTCAGGTATATACCACGCACACACGCGCGCGCTGTTCAAATATTAACTGGGAAAACAGAGAAGGATTCTCTCTCTCTGTCTGCCAGCTTCTGTCTCTGTCTCGCGGCGTGGTTTCGTAACACCGGTAGCGCGACGTTTACACGGGCGCGGAGAGTGAGAGGGACGAGATATCCGAGGCTAACTCTCTCGGATGCGCCGCGCACGCGCGCGCGGGATGGATCTGTTTGCCGAGACACCTAACCTTATGGATCAGCCGACCTTCTTCCTTCGTCTCTCGCGTTCTTTATGCTCTCTCGTGTGGGGTATATACGAGGCGCAATATGTATGTGTGTACATGCAGTTTGGATAGGGATTGCGCAGGGACTGAGTTTTAATGTTTGCTATGTGTTTGGAGAAGTAAAAGTTTCGAGTGGAAAAGTTGTTCGCGTGAATTTGTTTAAAAAATTGTACGAAGATTTTCAATGAACTTACGTAACCGCATATAGGAACGACGTATAGAGGAAAAATGATAAATTCTGTAACTCACCTGTAACATAAAGAACGAGCGACAGTTAAATATATATTCGAACGAGGAATGAAAATAGAAATCTTCTAGTAAATTTAATTTTTTACACGTTGCTGGTCGGTGTACATATACAAAGCGATTGTCGTATATAAGATGTTTGAAGAATTGAATTATTTTTTAGGGAGTGAATATTTTTTCCTAATTATCAAATTTTGGAAATTCTGAGGCAGTGAAAATGATGGTTAATTGTATACGTGTTTGTTTAAATTTTTCAGTTCATTTACAGGAAAGATAAACACGCGCGCATGCATATCAATGAGGCATTCCGAGTTCGTCGGGAGAATTAGTCAGAGGCTATAAAAATATAAAATTGATGTAACCACGTTTAGGTGATAACATTCATAAACTTTAGTTTTTGTTTCCAGGCATTTTCAATCTTAAAAATATACTTTTTACAGTTAGTTTTTATTTTTGGCTATCATTAATTTAAATTCAGATTAATTATCTTTAAAAAGTTTCTGAAGATTAAAAGAATAGATAAATGTAGGTATTTTAATAAAGACTAAAAATAACTTTTTTTATTATTATTTTAAGTTTTAAATATTTTTTCATAATAATTATAAAAAAGCTTCAATTCGGATGGCGTTTTTTTGAGTCAATTTTGGGAATATATTAACTTTTTATCGTATAATTTTTTACTTATTAATATAAGTGTGATTTTCTGAATATCTTAGAATTTATTTCGATGTAATAACTCAGATCACTATCCATAGTGCGATCACATTAGCAATTTTTTTTTACTAAATTTTTTGTTACGTGTTTCATAATATAGATTACGTGTACTAGAAAAAAAATGTCGATAAGAACAGTCACATATAGATCGTGACGTATATATGGGTCGTTATGCCAAAATTAAAACGTAATCTTAGCTAAAGATTAATATTCATATAAGAAAAATATATGATTAAATGAATTTATTTTCTGCTCACTAAAACCCATTACAAATTGTAAAAGTAATTTGGAATGCAAAATGTAAATTTTGCAATTAATTTTTTACAGCAAGAAAACACTACTCTAGCGATTCGCTACCGAATGTAACATAAGTTTTTGCTTATCGTTTGACGATATTACGAACTTGAAGATAAAAAAAACGTTATTTACACTTTACTCAGAAGTTAGCTATTCAACATCCCGAATTATCTTACATAAGATTTAAATTTAAAAACGTTAATAGAATCGTCCGTAACCACCTCAACCTCTTCCTTTAAAATTTCAACTCCTATACACCATAAACAATTAAAATCTATATTTATACCATACACATGTACGAATTCACGAATCGAATTAACGCCTGGGCAAAAACTTGTTTAACACTTTAACACCGGTCGCACGCACTAATGGAAAAATTTACAGGAAGTATTACGCTGCAAACGTGATCCACTACAACCGTCCAATGATTCATTTTCATCGGCACAGCGCGAAAAAACCTCATTACCCATTCGGCCCGCGGGCGCTGCCGCGAAATTCACCGTTTATTACGCTCTTCAGGACCAGTTTTTCATAATACAATCTTAGCACTTCCTCATGACAAAACAGATATACGAAAAAAAAAACCAAACAACGATGTGCGCGTGCTAGTCGATCGACAATAAACCGAAGAAACCAGTTTCCTCTCCCGTAGCTGCCTATACTATAACTATCCGGCTTGACGCACTCGCTCGCTTTAAATCCTAATCGCATCTGCGCGCCGCTCAGTATAAATTTGCCGGCCGCCCGCGAATCTTGACTCTGTGTCTCTCGTGTGTGCGTGTGAATATATCTTGACAAAATGAAGAGCTACGTGCCGTTCCTGTTCTTCGTCGTCGCGTTGGCGCAATGCGAGGCTGGACTACTACAGAACCTGGGCTACGCGGCAAAAACTACGGGTGAGGGGATTAAGAACGGGACGCTGAAGGCTGAGGAGAAGATCAAGGAGTTCTTTCATCTGGGTAAGATGGAGATGATGAAGGCGGACGAGGCGACGACCGTTCAGACGCCGCCGGAACAGCCGTTCGTCCCGCCAGCGAAGAGCGGCGTACTGTCCGAGACTGGGACTAGAACTCGCACGAGCATCACCTCGATACCGAGGTGCGCGCCTGGGGAGACCTTCAGCGATGGGGCCTGCAGAACTAGCAGTATTGCCGAGTTGGACTAATGGTGAGTCGCGATGCAGGCTGTGGTTATACTTTGGGATATTATCTGGAAAACGTTTGTTTATATATGTTTGAATTTGGGAACGCGACAGATGAACTCTGTGGTTATATAGAAAAAGGGCTTATGTCACTTGAAGAAGTTTACGAGAAATCATATATGGTTTCAATGTTAGAATGCAATGGAATCAAATGGACAGTTCCGCTTTTAAACTAGATTTTTTTCAAAGAAATTTATATTTATAGGTGTTGATATCTATATAAAGACGGTGAAATGGATCTCGTACAATGCAAAAATTACTAAAACTCTATTTTTGAAAAAAAATGGACCTAAGCCCTTTTTCAATATCACGACAGAACTGTTTTCCAGAAATATAGCAACATTGTTTTTTAAAAAATTTTTCCCTGTTAAAAAATAAAAAATGAATTATTCTTAGCAGAGTAAATAAATCATATTTCTTTCCTCTTTTGTTATGTTTTTAATCTTGAGTATATAAGATAAAAAATAATTATTTTTATTTTTACGTGTTGCAACGTTTACTTACTTAAAATATTATAAAAATTGCAAACTTTGAATGAACATTTTAAATATGCCAGAAGCTGCTATAAAAGTTAATTTCGGCAATGCCATAATAGTAATTTTTTTTTACAGACCATTCCCGACGTCTATAAAAAAACCTGAGACCGAAGCCGCAAACAACTCCGGAGAATAGAGACGAAAATTACGCAACATATAAAAGTGCTCCAACTCGAATGCTATACTTCTCGCTAGTGTGCGATACGCCGCGAAGAACAAATAGAATTGATTTTGCCAAATTATATATATATATCCATCCAGCATTAACATGGCGCGATAAAAATGTATCCGGGCTGTTAAATGTTACAACGATTGCGTAACGTTTCATCGTATAATGAACTCATCGTATAGATTTAGTGATGTATGTATTGTATCGCCAACCTGAACAAACATTTTTTTATACTAATTTTTCATTAAACTCACATCAATACGTTAATTTACTATATCGTTATGAAAATAAAAATATTTATTCAATTTTAATCATGAAATATAATTATGTACAACAATTACGTTGTGTATAATACACCTCTCACACTTACTTTCCATACAAACTTTTCATTGCTATTTCAAGTGAAACATTCATCTTACTTTTATTAAATACCAATCATTAATCCAACAAAAACAAAAATTTCTTCAACATCATCGTATTCTCCACGAAGGACCTCCGCACTAGACCATCTCGATTCTTCGCTCCAGAATCTCTCTTCACGCTCCAGCACTATATACTCCCGAATGAGCACCACTGCGTCGGAACGGTAGCCAGGTAAGGGTAGTAATTCCGCAGTATTTCGTCGACTCCCTCTCCTCTTTCCTCTCTCTCTCTCTTCTCTCCGCCAACGCAACCGGCGCGCACCAGCAAAGAGGAGAAGACCGACGAGCCGAGCGCGCACCAAAAAAAGAGAGAGAGAGAGGGAAGGCGGAGGATCCGGCAAGCAATAAAGCCAGCCCCGCTGCTAGAGAGAAAAAGACCAGAGCAAGCGAGAGAGAGAGATGGAGAAACTCTCTCGAAAAAGCTGCTGCAGCAGTAGTAGACAGTTGGGCGCCCGGGCACGGCCGAGAGAGAGAGAGAGAGAAAGGATCCCGGCTCGGGATACCACCTCAGGTAGTAGCTAGCCGCTGCGAGTAGTCGCCCCCCTTCCCCCAGCTCGCTCTGGGACACGCGGTTTGCACCCTCCTGCTGCGGGCCCCTGCGCTGCGCTCTATAGTAGGGGAGTGAGTTAGAGAGAGAGGCGAGGGGAACAGCAGCAGCAGCGACTCTCAGGCAAATTTATAAATGATGAATATTTCGGGCGTCCTCGTCGTGTCGTTGTTGTTGATGCTGCGCGTTATACTCTGAGCTGCATTTTCGTCGCGCGGAACGAATTTCTAGAGAGCTGATTTGAATTGGATTTAGATTATATAGGCAAGTGTGTATGGTGTTTTGGATTCGTGAAATGTGTGGTTATATCCACTTGTCGTACTTTGGTTACGGGGATATAGGTACATAATGTTTGCATGGTGACGATGGTGGTAACGGGCTGTATAGGGACGCGTAAATGGTTTTCCAGGAGATAATTGAGCGAAGGTGTTGAGGAGAGCGCCGGAACGAAGCTGTTGTGGGCTACACGGTTCGATGGGATTTGGGGATGGGTTGAGGTATAGATCGTGCGTCGATAAGGAAATTGGAGAGTCTGTGTTTACGTGTATAGTTGTCGGTAGCGCTTGATTATAGGTTTGTGATGGTTGCTAATACGACGTGCGATTGTGAATTCTTGTGGGATAGTGTACAATAATTATTATAACGTCGTATTACGTAGAATGAAGTTGTTAGAATTGCATCGGTTCCCATATTTACCAATTACGTGTCAAAATCAACAATTAGCTAATTCGTACTAAAAATTAAGCTTAATTAATTTGCGGTATTGATTTTCAATAAAAAAATTTATCCCACCAAAAGAGTAAATAAATATAGGTTTCACATTAAAAACCAAATACAATAATAAACGTCAACGACCTATATACCGAAGAAAAATAAATTCACCGTCATCCGCGTGATTATAAACTGTACCTACCTATCCTTACGCCGCTCGCTCTCTGACAAACCCCCGCCGCGAGAAAACGAGAGCACGCGCGAGAGACAGGAAACCCATAGGAAAGAGCGAGCGAGGCAGCGAAGGGTGACCCTACATAGTCTAGCTCTAGCCTCTTCCCCCTCTCTTCACGCGTACCCCTGCGAGCACCTGGGCGACCCTCGGTCCCACCCTGCCGATACCACCGTAACTCTCTGCTCTCTCTCTCTCTCTCTCTGCCCCCTCCCTCACGTCGCTCTCTTTTTTTTCCTTTGTCCCCGCTGCGACGACGCCAGCAACTATATACACGCGCAAATCCTTTTCTCTCCTGGCCCCGATTTTTCAAAAAATAACCACTTACAGCGGCTGAGTTGATTTTTCCAGATGCGACGGCCCGCGCCGAGGATTATTCCTATACGTATTATAAGGGGACAGTTGGTGCTGGGGCGTGTGCGTTGCGCCCGCGATAAGTCGGCAGTATAGGCGATTGTTCGGTAATGAGAGCCCTGAGCGTTTTATTGCACAAGAGAGAGAGGTGTCTAATGTGTTTATTATCGGCCGGCGCGAGAGCGTAAATGCACGTGTGACGACTAATTTCGAGGGGGAGAGAGATGTGGGCCGGTTATACGGTTTTTTTAATCGGTTTAATTTTTCGTGAACGAGTTGAGAGTATCCTGTTTTTTTTTTCTTTTCGTTTATTAATTACGATGATCGTACGTGTTTTAGCGTACGATTCCTCATTAGGAATTGGGAATTTCGTATTCAAACATACGAATTAAATATGCGATATAAAAACGTATTCATTATACTTGATATACCCCGTACGCATTCTCTCGAAAAAAAACAATAACACTTCATCATTAATGCTCCATCGGCGTATATCAAACATCGGCTAAAGTACCCTCTCTCGTATATATATGGATAATAAAAAAAAAACCACGCAGTCACTTAGAAGGGAACGGGGCCATTACAAGCGTTTTTCCTTTCCGCGCGCTCGGGGTATGATATAAAAAAGAGCGCGCAAAACTGGCGGCATGACTACATTAATCACAGAAAACTGCGCAAATATGAAACACACCGAGTCTCGCGGCAATATATGTATATATATGTACATGAGAACCCTCGAAAGCTCACGTAGACGGAATGAGGGATCGAACGAGCGCGAGAGTAGTAGGAAACGAGAGAGAGAGAGAAAAAACCAGACGTTCGTGCTCTCTTTTTTTTCCTGTCCCGGATTTGCACGTGTATATGTGCAGTGTACGTATATATATATTCCATGTGATGTAGTACGATGAAATATGGAGAAAAAAAAGAGTCTCGGGGAAACTAGGTTTATTACTTCGAGTGTGTGTGTGTGTGCAATTGGTTATTTTTCTCGTGATTTTGAAAAGCTGCGGCTTCAGGTCTATAGAAGAGAGAACTTCTCGGCCGCATTGTGTTAACGAGGCTTGTTCCGACAATGAGGAGATTAAGAATTGAAAGACCCGCGCGTGCCGTTTTTGAGCAATTTAATATAATATGCTCGGGTAAGGGCGACAATTAATGATTGAAAATTAAGGTTTGGATTTTACAATGATGAGTAATTAATTTAGAATCATAATTAACTAATTTAACACGTGCACTTTTCTATTTTAATCTTAATTAAAACACACATAAATATTTTCTGAAGTATCTACCGACCGTCCGAACTACGACGGACGACAAAGAAACTTTTTAACAAATGTCACACTTCAATTAGACACTAATCGCTTACATTATTCCCCATAAAAGACACACAGTACCCGGAATGAACCTACTTATACGTACGAAACTAGACGCCTCGTAGACGAACAAGTATATTGTACGTATAGTCCTACCAGCATTCAAGTACCTCGCATCGCGCGCACGCGCAGAGACCACCGACTCTCTCGCTCCATATATATTCTCGCATATCACAAGTATAACGACGACCGACAATGACCGGCGCGTTATTGTACAGGGGCGCCCGAACGAATCGACGCGACGGGACCGCGCTTCATACATGCGAAATTCCGCGTTTTTTCCCTCTCTCTCTCTCCCCCCAAAGGGGATTAGAGTCTCGACTATTTTCTAACGATCCGGCCGGCGACAATACACAAAGAAAAGCGGAACCAAGTGTGTGTATATATATAGGTACTCGGGTGAGACAAGTTTTTCGGGGGTTGCGTGCTGTATAGGTGTACGTGTATGTAAGAACGAACAAAAGTCGCTCGCGTTATAAGGTGTGTGTGTATGCTTTTCCCTCGTGCACTTTTCCTACCTCTCACCCCTATGTGGAAACTGTGCACGTGTAAGAGAGAGAGAGAGAATTGTTGTGAATGCGAATGCAGCAGGTATATCATCGATTGTTTGTTAATGGATAATAGCCGGGGTTGCTGCAGGCCTATAGGGGCAGGTGAAATTTTATTTGCATAATTGTTTGTTCTTTCGTGGTTTTGTACTGCGGAGAGAGAAGGAGAAAGATCGTGATCTCTCGCGGCGATTTGGATGGAGGAGACAAAGGAGCACGGAGGGTATATGGAGTGTGTGGTTTCGAACCATCTATATGCGAATGGTTTCAGGTGTAACAGATGTGGTGAGATAAATGATTGTTGTTCGAGAGCAATTGGATCTAAGAGTGAAAAGTTCTGGCGTGTAATTGCTGATAGTTATGAAATAATGCTACATAGTTATGAAATAAAATCGTATAGTCTTATGCAAAGTACGTGATCGGTAATTAGTACAATAGTTTTTTTTTGCCTTCCTATTAAAAATTTATGGTAATAAATTAATTCTCTCTTTAAGCACAATAACTCAAAACATGGATAAACTATCTTTTAATAAACAAATTTATCGCAAAATCAACATAATATATTGGCAACATTATTTATCCGGTTTATTCTCTCATTTCTTAACAACAATTCGAGACAACACTGTACACACCTATATCGATAAATAAATTATTCAAGCATAATATCGCATGGATTTGCATTCGAAATGCAAACGCATCGTCCAGCTACAGCTTCGGCTCCCCCAAAAGTCGTAAACGCCGCTGATGGGTGATATATACGCGGAATCGTTCGATTCCACACGAACTACAAGAAAACACGTTTATTATTCGACGCGTAATACAAGTGGAGAGAGAGAGAGAGGCTCGCGCTTGCCACACGCGCTCACAAGAAAGCACACTTATATACCTACAAGAACACAAGCGAGAGAGACGACTATACTCGTCGAGCGACGAACCACGTCATTTTTCGGCTCGCGCTCCTCGAAGTAGAGAAAAAAAAAGAAACGACGAAGGAGAGAGAGAGAGAGGAGGGGAGAGGGGCGCACGTCGGCTGTCCCGATGATGAGGAGAATGAAAAAAAAAGGTATATACACCGAAGCGAGAGAGAGAGACGAACGGAGCGTAGAAAGAAAGAAAGAAAGGAGCCAGGGAGGTTTCTTGTTACGGGGGCTTCCTGTATGGAAATCAACGCGCGATCCCCAAGAGAGAGCGAGAGAGAGAGATATTCTCCCTGGTACACGTGCACGCGCGTGCGTATATATGTATATACACACATACGTGTATGCGCACAAACGTATATATATGTAAGAAAGAGAGCTACTGGTCCGCGCTGCTATACTCGCTCTCTTCCGATAATCTCGGGATGAAATCAAATCTAGGCTATATCCCGCGACCGCGCGAGCCAATATTACATGTACCTACCTAGGGGAAGAGAAGATCTTCGAGGTGCTGCGCGCGGTGTTGGGTTTTCGAAGGAGCTGCGAGCGGAAAGAGAGAAATATCGGGAGCTTCTTCTTCCTTACCGCAGGGATATAACAATTATATCAAGCGAGAGCGAGGAAGTCCGAGATGATGGCTGTAAGGTTATACGTTCGGGGGATGGATGCGATGGTTTTCTTTTAGCGGCCGTGTATATGTATAGTGAGATTCGAGGTGGGATATCACCGTGGGTTTGTGGAAATCTGGTGGTTTTCGTATTATGGTGTACCACAGTGGACAACAGTAATAGAGAAGATGTACGTTTCCTTTGATTTAAGATGTTTGATGTAATCTAGGAAGCAGCTTTGGATCCGATGTTTGCAACCGTCCAAAGGTACAAATTGAACGAATAAATATATCCTAAGGATCACAAAATATGTACTTAATATACATCAGAAATAACGCTAATCTCTTAACCCTTCAAACACAACAAACTGGCCACCAACCACTACGCCCAATCAAACATCACAAAACCACAAGTACATCCCTAATGAGAATTACCCTTCCCCGAACCCTTAACCTGTCACTCCCAGCAGAAAATCCTCTCTCTCTCTCTCCCTCCTGAAAAAGAAGCCATAAGCATATACTTATACGCAAGCACCGTCAAGAGTGACGGAACATTAATTTCTCAACGGGGAGCAGCACCAGCATATACATCGATACATTCGCGACGAGTGCTTGAACTTGGCCAGCACGCGGCAATTGAAAGAGCAAGTAGGCGCGCGCGAGCATAGGCGATTAGCATGACAAGTGAATGGCGATTGTTCCGCGTAGACGAGACCGCAGACGCTGCGACGGCGAATGGATGGGATGCACGTGTGTGTGCGAGAGTGAGTGAGGTGTGGAGGTCTTGATTTTCGACGGTGTTCTTTTCGCGAATTCCGCACCGTTATAGGCGCAGTCGATTGATTTTCCTAGTATATATACGAAAAAGAACCGTAATTTAGTGTTCTGGATACTACAGGGTCTAAGACAAGAGCTATAATCCGCTACGTAATAATTTAAAAAAATAGATAGAACACTTTCCCAAAACAACGAAAGCAACGAGCCGCGGCCGCGTCGTATATACACACACAACAACACGATTCATCACTCTCCGCCTTTTTTCCCCGCCATTTAACGAACCCGCTGAGGTTTCAATCTAAACGAGGAAGTCGGCCTTTTAAGCCTCCCGCGCCGACGCGTCGTGATAGTACACTTTTTTTTCTCTCCCCCGACCGCGGAGCAACGTAAATTAATTCCCCGAGCTACCAAACTCGCGCACGCGAGCTCTATACATGTATATATGTGTGTGTATGTAAATAACACCGGGGTATAGTAGCGGCAAGAGATGATCGGAAAGCCAGCCGCCTCATCCTCTCTCTCTCTGTTACGGTCTATAACAGAAGGGATATATCCTCTTCCACTCCCTTATTCCTGTCTTCTAGCTGGGCTGTTGCTTCCTTTTTTGTCTTCGTATATAGTCTTTCTCTTATGTAAGCCGCTCGTGGCACGGAGGATATAGAGGAGATTCCGGGTGGATGTGTATTCCGGTCGAGTTGAGCCGACGCTGCCGCAGCAGCCGATGCTCGTATATCGTGGTCCAGATCGGCTATGGGGCTGTGATTGGGGCGAAGGATGGAAATCGGAGAAATCGGGGGAGAAGTAGAACGAAGGTGGGTTACGGGGAATTGCAATGTGTACGAATTATTTTGTGTTAATTAAATTCTTATTCGTTGTTAATATGTATAATATCATTAAAAGTGTTTTATAGATGGAAATATTCGTGTTGCTGGTTAGGATAGGCATAACGGTTCGATAATAATAGATAATTAAAAGATTTACTCACTTAAAAATAGCTCGCATTCATCACTTTAATGAATACCTAGACTTTTAATGGAATATGGATAAATCACATAAATATTGCAATTCACTCAAATTTCTGATTATACATTCGATCATTTAATATGAATCTTTCTTCGATCTTTCTTCACAACAACAATCATAACCTCGTCAACATATCAATAAACCAAACCAAATGCACCTTGCCAACAAAACCTACAATCATTTTCAGCTACTAAACATTTCTACGAATGTTTCTTCCAACCCCAGCCTATATATACACTCACCTCGATCGTGGAAAACCAAAAAGGCTCCACGTGCACACACGCGTCCCTTAATTTTCCGCATGAACCGAGAGCGGAATACAGGATCGAAGCCGAGTGGCGCACTGCCGGCGCGCGGCTACACATCACATAGTAGGAAGACGAAAATCGAAAGAGATGGTAGCGGCAGATCGACCAAGGAGAGAGAGAGGCTAGTCAGGGGTAAAATCCGGTAGCGGCGCGTGCGCACGTCCAGCCGCGTTTTTGTTTTCCGGGGGCATCGCGCGCAAGCGACCGAGATTTCGGGAATTCTGGAAGCTCCGTGATGATTCGGTAGGGATGAGGCAAAGGTGGATTTCTTCGGGCCCGTCGTTTGAACTTTTACGGGGAATTTTTAGGGGGAAGTTGGTGATTTGGATGTTGGTAATGGTGGATTTCCTGTGAGCTGTTGACGGTGATTCGTGATGAAGATGCGAGTGAACGTTCCGTATATTTTATTGGAACAAAGAAGAATGTAAAGAAATTAATTATTTAAATTTCGTGTGCCTATAAGTTGTAATTGAATTAACAGAAATCGTTTATAACAAGCAAAAGTACTGTCATTACTATGTTTATCGCCGAGATAAAAATCATAGTAACTCATCATAACACTATGACACAGTCAAAATCTTCGAAAAATTATCCACAACTTCATAATAAGAACTTTTACAGGAAGAAATTTTTCACTTCGCATTAAAAATTAGGACGATCAAATTTTGTACTACCGAACATGATAGTTAAAATATTAGAGATCCCCGGAGAGATCGGCGATAAATTTATTTACTCTTATTCAGATTCAAAACCCGAAACCTCTCCGAAGTCGGACACGCTGCGATACCTGAGAGCCCGCACGATTATCTCGCTACCGTCTTACCCGAACACGAGGTGTACCCGCAAAACACGGTTGGCAACACAGCAGGAATATTTGATGAGTTAATGCACTAGGCTACATATACCTGGTTTTCCTTTTTTTTCGGTATCAGCGACTTTTTAGATAAAATCGGAATTCACTTTTACCCGGTAGTATAGTGCGCTCGTAAAAGTTATTACATCCTTTTCCGAAATAAAGCCGAAACGAAGGGATAAGCATAGTAAACAGAAAATAAGAAAGAAGAAATCTGTGTTAATTTGTATATTATTGTAGGAAAGAGACATCGTTATATCGTAAAGATTATTGATCTTGAAAGCTCGACGATCAGCAACAACACTGCGCAGAAAAATATCATTTTTCAATCCGCATTCTACTTGGTTTCCTGAAAAGCGCGCCGGCAGCTTCCTGCCCGGAATAAACACACACACTACGTACATACACATACACAGCTGAGAGTGCCTCGACGACACAAAAGTGCACGGGCGCAAAATCAGGTATACGATATCGCAATCTGCGCTATAATAATTCTCTCTCTTCCACACACACACACATAGCTATATACGCGAAGGCCGTGGCTGTGACAGCCTGGAAATTACTACTCGACGACTCGCGTATCTCTTCCCCCCTCCTGTGTGTGTATATATACACCGTACGGCTCTATATACGAGCTCCAGCTCCGATGCGCCACTTTAACGTCTTTCGCGAGTGGAAAGAGCTCGGGGAAAATTATCGCTAAAGAGAGAGGGAGAGAATGAAAACGCGCTCCTGTTCTAGGGAAATTACATTTTGCTCCGAGGCAGCCCGACGTTCGTCAGCGTCCGCATGTATCTTGTGTATATATGTGTGGAGAGAGAGATGAAGAGGAGAAAGGGAAACTCGGGAGGCAGGGCATTATTAACGCCGATAGGATCGCGAACTCAATTCTCGAGTCTGACGATGAGACTGAGAGCGGACCTCGAGCGGAGAGTAGAGAGACGAGAGTCGATCGAGACGTTTATAAACGCGTCGATCTCGCGAAAGGATGGAGCTGGCGTGGGTGGAGTGGGATGAACTGATTTGAGGCTTCCTAGTGGTTTTTATGTTATAATAGAAACTGACAAGTATAAAAGGTTAACCGACTAATCTAAAGGAAATTTGTGAAATATAGACAGGACAAAACTTTTGAACAACTTTGTTTATTTTACAAAATTTATTTAGTCGACGTTTCGGAGCCCTCTTCAAGCATAGAAATAGTGTCGCCAAAATTTTCCAAATAGACCATTTTTCCATGCAGTTAAGAGAATTTAACGAACGAGAATTTCTACCTATCAACTTTATTACACAAATCAATTTTTTCTCAACTTTGAAAAATAGAAAGTTGTCATATAGGTCAACAAATTCTCATACGATAATATCCTTACGAAATTTTAATTAACGACCGACCATAACTCGATTACAACGGCAAACATTTTTTTGTCAACGCACCAACCGCGTATACACACTGCGAAAATTGCATCAATCACGATCCGTCAATCTCGGATGCATAATTCTACCGGGAACCATTTCGCCATCCCGCTTCCGCGAAAAACAGTTAGCTCGGTCGCTCGGTCGCGTGAAAAAAAAGCAGAGAGAAAAAAGATTTCGTCGTTCATTACGACCGTGGCTAAGGCGTCTAAAATGAGAATCTCACTCTCTCGAGAAACGAGCAATGCAACTGGTCCCGAGACCCGCAGGTAAGTCAACACCTACGACGAGTGAGCAAGAGAGAGAGAGAGAGAGAGAAACGAACCGTTCGTCGCAAAGTAAGCCGTCGAGGCCGCTATATGACTGCCCTTTCGCGAGCGAGTCTGTGTGTGTGTATCGTATTCGCGTGTGGTTTATTGAAATGGTAATTGCGCGAGCGGGAAAAGAATGGCGACAAGCGGGTTGTTGAAATATACGCGAGAGAAAGAGTATATAACGGGAAATGTGGGAGTAGGCGAGGGTAGCGTGGTGGTGGATTTCGAGTATCGAGTGTAAAAATTAATTGAATGGCCGTGAAGAAAAGGTGAATTTGTATATACGAGTAACCGAAGATTTTTATAGAGAGGGTTATTGTAGGGATTCTCTTGCGATTTTAATCGACCTGTTGCTATACACGAGTCAATATTTTTTCTCGAGTTACGTATAACACTGTGGTATAGGGATACTGTTTAAGTTACTGCTGCTTTCTTTTTACTAATTGATTCGAATTGGATAAGACAGTCGAAGACTTCTAACGACGTAATTGACCTTTTCTTTCCGAGATTAAAAAAGCGAGGCGGAGAAAACGATTATAGCCATACTTTAATTGTCTGATATGGTTTCCTACATCGGTTATGTATAGTTGCTCTATTTATAACCAGCCTAAACGTTCTATTTACCGTATCAAAACTTTCTCCTTTTCTCATAACGATGATGGTCAACAATGGAATGGCGTATCAGATTCTTTTATTCAATTATATATGATTAAATTAAGAGTATATATAATATTTTACCGAAACTAAAACCTCATTCTTTATATTCTTTACATAAATGTCAATAACCTTATACAGAACAATACAATCCCCTCTTACACCCACAAAAAATACAATTAACATTCATAAACACGAAATCCAAAACCATCCAATAAATTCCAGCATCGTCTCCCCCTTAATTTTCATACCGCGCCAGAACCCTCCGCGTGTCCCATCAAAGCGGCGCCGCACCTACCTCGTCATATGAAAATTCAGAAATCCTCGCGCGCGCCGCGGAAAACTCCGGAAGTTGTTCCTTCTCCTCACCGGCGCTTCTTCTTCTCTCTGTATAACTCGACAATGAAATATTCATGACCGAGTATACCACCACCGACGTCGCCGGTGTGTCGGTACTTTCTCCGAAGACGACGCGCGCGCGCGGGCCACGCGACATTGCCGACGATTCTCGGAGATAAGGAATCGCCGAAGACACGTACGCAGGACAGCCGGCGCGTGGCTACAAGAGTGTGTATACGCGTGTGGGTCTTAAATCGTGAGGCGATAAGAGAATTTTAATGACAGTACGGGGCGCAGGTGCAGTACGCGTATGTATAAGAGCGGACGATATTGCGTCGCAAGAGTGTAGGTGATTCAGAGGATGCGTCGTGGGGATTTGTTTTGTAATGGGGTATATATTATAATGAGATGGTGTGGGTGGGGGAGTAATCGAATAATAGAAATGCGCGTTGGTATGGAGGACAGGGGTTCCTTATTATTTTGGTATATAATTGTGCGTTGGCTGGTATAGTTTAAAATGTTTTATAGTTCTTATTTCTTTTAAAAATATTATCCTACTTTTGCATTATAAACTACAAAAATGCTTACTTATCATTAAAATATAGAAACTCTCATTTCGAAACGTTCATTTCGACTATATTTCCGCGGCGAAATTGGAACCGCAAAATTCAACCCAATTGTACCTGCAATCAACATAATTTAAACTTTCTACACCCCCACCTCTCAGCTCCTCGAAAGCTACACGCGTTTTTTAAACAATTAGCGTCCGCCGAAACTTCAACATTACCGTTATATACCGAAACAAAACCACAAATTAAAAAAAAAAGGAAGAAAGAAAGAAACTCCAAAGCCCTGCACAAGAGCGAGCGAAATTCAGACTCGGGAGGCTCGAGAGCCGCGAGTTTCTTGCTGTAACTAACTGCTAGTGAATTTATCGAGGTTCCAACTCTCTCTCTCTCTCCAACTTGTACTCCTCTCGCGTCCCGCCTAAGCTGTATAACGCGCCCTCGAGGCGCTGCGCGCGCTAACCGTAGGAAGTTTGCCACGGCGGAGTTTCGAAGTCGTAGTTTATGAATTTATAGTCGGCGTAGCGCCGTCGCCGCTGCCTAAAATCTCTCTCTCACTCGCGGCAGGGGCGAGTTATATGCGGAAAGGGGGTGGAGACGGCCCCGCGGCGTTTATTCCGCCTCGTATTCGAAGATTTTCCGCCGCGCGGCGAAATTCCGGCGACGAAGTTAGCGTGGGGGAGGTGGGCCCCTGTATTGAGCGGGTTTTATTTTCTTTTCGGGCTGCCGCTGCTGCTGAAGGTTGCCGAAGGCTGTTTGGACTATATAGGTGTGGGTATATAGGTATATGGGAGTAGACGACGACGGGTGATGTCGTTAAATGCGTTGCGCTTGCGATGGTCTTTTATTTGTGTCTGCATTAGGTTTTGGGGAATGCAGTTCGTGCGGTAGTAGTGTACAGAATTTTTATGGTCTCTGCTGTTTTTTATAAGCTGCAGTTGCGTAGAATATGTGGTGGCTGCGCTGTTTTTAAATGTGTCATTTAAAGAAAGTCATTTAACGAACAATTTATTAAATATTGAAAATATTTTTATTTTACGCGATCGCTGCGTATAATAATAATATCAGTTACGATGACAACATTCATTACTAAATAAATAATTTAAACAAACACTGTTAAATTCTTAAGAAAAGACTGATATATCACTATATTGATTTATTTAGACTTAAAAGCACTAGTTCACTACTTGTGGATGAAAAGTCGTAGATGAATCTGAATTTTTGTATCGAAAGCGTTTTACTTATTGTTACATTACTGTTTGTAAATGTATATTATTTACAATAAATAACTATTATTATTACTGCTTCACCTATTTTTGTACCCAAACTCCCACACTTTCACTTTAAAAATCAAATATTATAATGGCAACAACCGAACTACACAATCACTCGCTCATACCCGCGATCCGCGTCCGAATTCTTCTCGGAACGACCGAGGCTAAAAAGCTTAGACGCGCGGAAACGCGGCGTATACACATGCTCGTACACATATACATATACGAGCGAAACCATCGTGAGGTCGCGCGGGGAATCGCATATTCCATTTCCCGGAGAACACGACGCGCAAAGGAGGTTCCAGTTACGTACATCTACATGTATATGTTTATACGCGGCGCTTTTTTTCGTCGCGGTCGACACGCGCGTGCAAATTTCAGGCGACCACCGTGCTGAACGACTGTGGGTGTATATGAGTGTATGTGTGCAGGTAGTCAATAAGAAAATTGTAATGTTTGATCGATAACTGGGGATGAGTTGTAAGAGAATCGGCGAGAAACGTTGGCTCATGCTTATTAGGCAAACAAAAAATTTTGATTTTTATTAAGGAGGTTGTTATACGTATAAGTTTATAGTTATTTAAACTATAAGTTCACATAACAGCTGAAAAACCTTCGGATCCTCACCCACATTCCGAGACCCCAGCTTTCAACCCAATCAACCGTATACGGCAAGCCATCATCATCCTCTGCTCGACAACACACAAAGCCACCCAATGCCATAGGCAATCGAACGTAACGCCCTGAGACCGTTTAACTCCCAATATACCTCCACACGTATACATCGCAATTAACGTCGAAAAAGAGACACATCCATATAGTCGGCGTCCGCGTGCTTTCCGCAAACTCGGAGAGTATATTACATACACACAGGGCCCGTCGCGCGGTCACGGTCCCATACTCTTGTTCGCGCGCGTGCGCACCCACCGTGTCTCCGGGTGGGCCCCTACCTATATATATGGGTGTGTTGCGGTCGAGGTGCGGGTGCGCGCGAATCCGCGTGTATGCTTGCATAATTACTGGGTCTCTCGATTATACGGGCGCGTATGGGGAAGGCACCTGTTATGCGTGTGTGTGTATATACGGGTTGAGTTTTGATTTATTTGGATTCTTTGCAGAGTGGTGTATGTGTGTCTGGGAATGTTTGATGGAGTTATTTAAGAGGGATTGAGTGTTTGTGTGGTTGTTTTTATATTATTATACTTACGTGGGTGAGAGACGGTGCGGTTTGGGGTGGGGGACACGGCGAGTGTGGGAGTGACGTGATACTCACCTGAAACAAAGAAATTATCGTATGGTTAGATTGATTATAATATGTGTGCTATAATCGTTGAAATACAATTTTTTTATTTTCATAATTTTTTTTCTAAATATGTATATTTGAATCCTAGAGCATGTTGCTATTGCGTAGGGGTTATTATTTACTTAATTTTTTTTGTTCAAAATGATAAATTTTGGAAAGATTTTCTAAAGATTTGAATTGATTTTCGTAGTATACTTATACACCCATCATTTATCATTTATCATTAGCAAAATACTTCAAATTTAATTTCAGTTCAATTTTGTGCTTTATCACGTTAATCACCAAAAGAAACTAAATTCCAAAACCCTAAATCACGTCAACTAACAAACTCTAAATACATCTCATTTATTTACCAAAACACCTTCAAAACGCTACCTCTACAATCATTCCTGCGCCCAGACCCAAGCGAAAATTTTCCCCGCCACGTCGCTTTTTTTCAGCATCTCACGACAGCGCATTACGTCACTCTCTCTTTCTCTCTCTACCGCGCTCGCGGACCGTGTCGGTCGTAAAGGCATAAAAACGCTCGCTCGCGAGATCCCGGAAGCGAGCTCTCGGACGCGACAACCTTCCGTGTTCGCGCATTATACGTGCCATGCGTCTCTTTAAAAGCGAAAGAGAAAGAGAACGGGAACGCGGCCGATCGCCGCGTCCGACAGTCTCGCGGCACGTATATATAGGGGGAATTATGAGGGGGCACGCGCGCATATTATGAAGGGGGCATATAGGGGTCCCGGAAAATCGCTGGTGCAGTGGTTATGTGGGGGCGGAGGTTGTCGATGGATTTTTCGAGTTTATCAATTAATAGAACGAGATAAGAAAGCTCCATAGTAGCTGAGCACATCATGTCTGAGCGGTGGCAAGAAATCATTAATATTGCGTCGCCGGTGACCATTAGCCGATAGATTGATGACTTGTCTTGGGACTTCTGTATAGTTTTTCCTGTCTTGCAATTAATAGTGGATTGTATGAAAGTGAAATAGTTTCAATTATGAACGAGAACGTTTTCCTGAGAGATTAAAAATTCAGATGCTGGTATCTTTATTTTATATAGCATTTGTAATACACAATCTTGACATACTTTGTCGAATAAATGCTTTTATATTAGCTTGATTTTTCTCGCGATTTCAATGGCAACCCATGTAACGAACCAATAACCCGAAATCCCCAAAACTAGACCTCGCCACCAAACCGCGGCCACCATTCGCACAAAGCTATTAGTACAACGTATATACCCACAATCGCAACGGTAAAGCTGCCGAACTGTACATAACACATCACCCATCGCCATCATCATCGCCTTCATCACAAAGAGCCCTCGAAATATTCAAAACCACCTCGTCGGCATGCTCGTGCGCGTCAATAACCTTCGTGGCCAATATCGTCGTTCTTGCCCCGTACGTATATGCGCAAAAGACGCGCACACATCAATCCTCTCTCTCTCTGGCACGCGTGCGCGCGCATAAGAGATCCCCGGCACGTTCGAAAATTCGAACGAGCGTTTTGTCGGGCCGACCGAGGAACACAGAACACTTGCATCGTGACTGGGCAGTTAACACCTCTCTGCGAGCGGCCGACACGGCGTCTGAGTCATCTTTGACGGGGGGCCGCGCGGAAAGTCACGTATCACGAGGAGAGAGAGAGACGAGCGTTTTTAATTTCGGCTTCTATGAAATTTCAGCTCTCGATCGCTGCAGGCTGTTAATAAAAAGGGAGCATCACGTGCTGGCGCGGGATGATAAACGATGCAATGACTTCGAGTATGTGATGTATATTTTTTTCGCGAGAGAGTTTGGGGTTGACGAATGATTTTTAAAGTACCGATGTCATTGCGTTTAAGGGTGAGGTTGAGGCGAGGTGAAAAAGTGGGAAAATATTGACGGCGTTTTGCGGTGTGTGTGTTGAGATACGATGATACGGAGTTTCGGCTGATTTTTATAACCGTGACGGAAATAATCGTAATACGCTGGTTTTTTTGTTACCCGTAATATGTATTTTTGTACCCCTTTATACCTACGAAAAGAAAATTACGTCAAGATTCAGTAAAATATGTATTAACAAAGTGTACATAAATATACAACCCCGCGCGATGACTCAATTTCCCAGTAGATCCCACGAAAGATTAAAAAGAACAAAAAGGGATAATCGATAATGACTCCTCCGCGCCTCATACGCCTTACAAATTACAATTACACGATGACCGCGTATATGTATACCTCATTAATTCCATCCTGAAACCCGGCGCGCATCGTCCATCGCATCGACATCATATACACCGAAGACAAAGCATCGCCACCCATCCTCTCCATCTACACACACTTATATATATACATATCCACCGGCACGTGGCCTCTCGGAACATTTCCGATCGCGCTGCGCACCGCATTCATATACCCGCACTTCTTCTCCGAAGTATCACCCGCGCGCGAGCGCAAACACACGGCACACGCCACACGTAAAAAAAAACGACGTGAGACGGAAGGGACCGGGAGGCCGCCGTCGTGTTTCCGGAGGAGCGATGCTACTCTCGGAAAAGCATCGGGGAGAACGTTGACCCGGAGGTTTCGGATTTCCCGTGTGTGGGCGCGTGGATGAAGAGAGAGAGAGGACGAAGGCTAATATACGGTTGCGGTGCACGCGGGAGTGGAGTGTCGCTTACAGTGAGCGACACGACGACGGTTCACCTGCACTGCGCGCACTTCCTCTGTGGCGTCGGGTTGGTTTTTACGCTCGGATGTGTGTGTGTGTGGTGCTGATGTGGCCTTGTTTTTTTTTAGAGAGAGAGGGTATAACAGGTGGATTGGGTGTTTTGAGGATGTTTTGGATTGGTGTCGGTTAAAGAGTTGTCGGGAGTATTCATTTGATCGTTAGTGCAGACTTTAAAGCAGTAGAAAAGATCAATTATAACTATAAAGAGGATGCGAAAATTTGCAGATTATTAAAACTGTCGATTAAGACCCGGTGTTGTTTTAGAAATGTCTCTTTCAAAACCCTTTCAACGAATTGATTATTACTTAACATTGTCACATTCTATACCCATAATCCATAAATAACACTATACATAGCCGCAGACATTTACCAACCTATTGATTACCGAAATTTCCCTCAATTGACGCAGTTTATATTAAATCCATACACACACGAAGCTGCAATAACCCTAATGATCGTTCCTCTGTTTTTACCAAAACAAATTAACCGCCGGATCATTAATCACCGAAAGATGCACGATCAATTTGACAACGTTGCCTAAAATATTAAGCCCGGGTCAGCGCGCGTCTATATATACGAGTGTCTGTGAAAAATTGAATCCATTTGCACGCTATTCCTTAATCAATTATATTCCGCGCCACCCCTAAGGGATACTCTCGAAAGTAGTGCGTATCCCCGAGAGCGCATATACCGTGACCAGATATTATTCTCGTGACTAAGCCACCACGAGAGATGCGATGTGAATTACGACGCGATCAATGCGCCGGGGAAAAAGCGATTATGTAATATAATATGTAAATAGACGCACGCGCGCGTGGTATTGTGGCTGTACGTATGTACTTTATTTGTGACCGTTCGATGAAATGGTATTATAAATATTTATATCGCGGAAATGATATTTATTAGCTTCCTATATGAAAATATTGTTAAAGTGGTACGAATTCGTTATGTTTATAATCACTTGGTTACTGAAATAAGTACTATTAAGGTTTGAAAAATATCGAGAACCAATTAATCACCGCTGATCGGGACTTTATCAGATGAAAAATTAACGTCAATTAACAAAAGTGAATTAATAAACACGTATATTATTGTACATATATACACGAGAGGAGCGTATATGGATGAGAACAATCGCGAGAGGGAGTGTTTGCGCCAATTATTCAAATCCATTACGTGAATAATCGTGAAACTTCATATATACGGCGCGCAATCAGAAATTACAAGTTGCGACGAGCCTATAATTACGCGGCGAAGACGCGCGCTGAGGAAAGGCTGCTACGCCGACCGAAAACAAATACACGTTAATAGCCGCAAGAGATATATCTTTACGAATCTCGAAACGAGTTTTTCATCAAATTAGTTAACTTAATTATACGTAGTTGGGTAATTAATTGGATTGATAATGATTGTAATTTATTCGACTTTTTTTTTCATTCTCTAGCTGAGGGAGTAGAATGTATCTATTGACTATGTATAGATTCCTGAAATGTGAATCATGAACCGATGTGGCAACGAAATTCGATAAATATTAGTTACACACAATCCAATCAATCATAACGTATAATACGTACAGAATTTTAGTACCTCTTCATACAAAAACAAACTATGCGCATTCTTTCATTCCACCTAATTACAATGAAAATGCCGAATCCTCCGAAAGATCTCCCAGATATCCCAAGTTTGCACAATATCTCTCTCCCTCCGCGCGTCTACGGGCATCGCACCTATCGCTATTAGTTAACCGCGGACGACGCGAGCCAGGACCAGGACGCGGCTGCTTCTCTCTCTCTCTCAGGATTTATGGGCCGGCCATTGTTTTAGCCGGGCGATCGTTAGCGCGCGTACCCAATTAGTCAGGCCGCCTCGTGCAACGCCTCTCTCATGCGTGCGGACGTCGTCGCCGTGTATATAGCGGTAATAATGCCCGCGGATCATCGGCCTCGCGGATCGGTAAATCAGCGGCTCGCTGCGGTTCTTAATTAAACAAATAGTATGGGTCTTTTTTTGGGCGGGTCGGGAGTGAGTTTTAAACTTTGGGTTGCTGTGATTACGGAGGAACTGCGTATGTGTATACGCTAATTATCGGGGGTGTGTATAGGGGTGGTCGTTTTTATGCGGTTGTCGGGGCGTCTTGTACAGCCGTGTGTTTTGGGTGGTTTACAATGATGGATTTGGTTTCTTTTTTTTTGCCTTCTGTACTTGATCAAACATTTATTGTCAGTACTTTGAAGGCTTCTTGAAATCAGGATGTTCTATCCTTTACAGTTTAATGTAAATGATGTTATATTGTACCTATAGGAGTAAGAAAATTGCCAAATGGCAACTCTGTGAAATTGTGACGTTCTATCTGTCAAAACAAACAAAACGATCTGCAAAAAGACAGGATTAATAAATATGTTGAAGTTAACAAGTATACGTTAAGCGACAAACATCCAGTCATTAGAATTTAACATTAGCCAAAACACTCGCCAAATAACTTATAATACACGAAAAACTTTCTACTCCTCCAACCTCTCTTCCACCTCTATAACGATACATCGAACCTTCCCAACTATCTCTAACCCGCTAAAAATCAACCACACCACTGACTGAACACACATACACCTCCTTGACTCTTTCCCTCTCGCTCGTATCCCCCTAACAGCTCGACAAACATCCAAATCAAAGCGAAAGAGACAGCATCGTCGGCAGTGAAATCCATTATTCATTGGAATCAGTCGGTCCCTTAACGGAGGAAAGAGAGGACGAGGTAAAAGTGAGCAAATCGTCGTATAGTATCCTCGTCCTCATCCTCGTCGCGTCTCGGCACTGTGTAAACAGCAGTGCGCGAAAGTGAAGTTTCGCCTATCGTCCGGCTAATTATGCAACGTCATAAATTAAATGCAAACAGCAGAGGCAGACGAGACTCTTCTGCGCTTTTTCCCTCTCTTCTCCTTCTCCACCTCCGATTTCCTCCCGTCCGTCGCTATTTACATTTTGCAATTGGCCCGCAGCCAGAGAGCCCGGCAATTCCTGCACGTAGATATGCTGCTGCTGCCCCGAGCGCGTAGGCGGCGGCTCTCGAGCGATTTGGCTTTGGCTGTACGCGCACTTAAACCCGAGTACTCGTTTCTTTATGTTCCTTCTGCCTTCTGCTTCTTGCCTGCGCGCCCGTTTTCGTCCTTCTTCGTCGGCAGACGCCGGGGGTTCGTCGATATATGCTGTTTCAAGTTGTGCATCTTTCAATATTTTCTTTTTATATATTATGTATAATAAATTAAATATTTATTTTCTAGAATACACGGTAGAGTAAAATCGTAGTTCTAAAAAAGAAGATTTTTCTTTTTATACAGAAAAGCTAAGTTTCTTTTAATAAACGTAGCTCGTTGACAAGATAAAGTGGCCATTTACATAAATGCACTTTTTTTTGTATATCCGATGATGCATTTACCTGAATGTTTGTCCGTACATTTTTTCCCCCAGCAAACTCTATGAATAGAACCGCACGCAAATTACTCGGAATAAGAGTGCATTAATAAAAAGTACAATTTGAAAAGCAACAGCATCAGCGTTATAAGAATCACCATAGCCCAACCGTCCAGACAAAACTCCCGCATTTATACGAGAATATACTCATAGCAAGTTGCTCTTGCGCTCAGAATCATCAAGAAAAAGCGTAGCATTCAATTATTGTACGTTGTGTATATCCACCAACGTAATTTTATAATCCCTCGTTTTCAAAAAAGGGGCTTTGCATCTCTCTCTGCTCGCGTTGCATTCTTACATCCGACCCTGCACTTACAATCGTCATCCCTCCAATTAAAACTGCTGCTATACTCTCTCTTTTGTCGCAGAAAAACCCACGCGTTATTACAGAGAGAGAGAAAAGTTCAGATGATCGCGGCGGGAATCAGCTGGAAAAGCAACGTCGTCAATTGAGCGACGTCGAGAGAGAGAGAGACGCTTTTCCAAGTGAACGGGTTAATCGCTAGGCGCGCGCGCGTTCGCGTCCAATTAATTATCGTGTCGCGGATGCGCCGCGTGTGCTCCACTAATTAACGCTCCGATGACTCGAGAGAGCGAGCGAGGTACTCGCCAAGTTGCCACGGTGGGAGTGAGGATGCGCGGTGTCACGGATGTTTCTTTTTTTTTGCGTACTACGTGTGCGGATGCGCGGAGTTTCGAGAGCGTGGGCTGATAAATTTCAGCAGCTGGTGGTACTTGAAGTTAGGTACGGTGTGGCGCTTTTTTGAGATTAAATATTATATGTTACGTGTGGGGGTTGAAGAGGGTTGTTGGTTTGATTCTTTTTGCGAATAGGTGTGCAATTATAAGGGATATTCAATTTAATGAATTTTTATAATTAATGGGTAGACAACAAAAATTTGGATAATTTGTTTAATTAAGGGTGGGAGGATTGATGCGCTTTTATAGATGTTATTAAGTTAAACAAAATTAATAAATCGTAATAGTAGTTAAGAAACAAAGAATGATGTTACTTATACAGTAGCACTACTTTGTTTAATAATATATAGCAGGAATATACGCCTGACCTCGTTATCCACTTTTCGTCATTTATATAATATATGCTCGTATGAGTAACTGCTGTATTTCATACTTGATTTATCGCAATCTATCAGAGATATATTATGGATCTAAAAGGGTAAGCTGTATTACAGATAATAAAAGATAGATGTAGTTACGATTAATACGTGGCTTGTGAAATAGCAAGCGTTTCCATATTTAGATCGTTGAAGGTATAACCGATTTCAAACTAAATAATTTTTATGAATCTTGTTATTTTATTAATTAACTCTACATAATATTTATTTATGTAAAAAATTTGATAATTTCATCAGAAGCCTTAAACACTATTTTCTAATAAAGTTTATATTTTGTAAGTCAATGTTTATTTTGGTGTTAAACCAACGATGAAAATCTTCTTACTAAACCACTTGCTCACTGCACATGGCTTATATCAATCGTTATACATCTATATAATAATACTACAAATAATTCAAGTTCATCAAACTTATGACGTCTATTACTGTTTACAAACACTATATTTGTTCATCCGAAACTTCCGTAGAACTCCCGTGGATGACGTCGATGAACTCCACAAGCACCGAGCAAATGTTTCCTTTTTCATCGTACCTCTGACAATAGAAAATTTCAGCACAATGCCGCGCGCACCTTATTAATAGCTCCCCATTCAAATGAAAATTTCAAATTTAAACACCTGCACGCTCGGATAGACCAAATCAGATATATATTTCTATATATAATACCACGACAAACACGGCCAATTTATTCTTTCCAGCCTCGCCTAATTTCTCGGAACGCGCGAAACATACACTTATCTCGTGACGATTTTCCCTCCAACGAAAAGAATAAGAGAGAGGAAACGGCCTATTAATACGCTCAAATATTTGGAATCTCGCACGCGACATCCGCGCCATGCTTTGCGATAATACCGTAACAGAGTATATTACAATGATCGGCTGAGAGGGGGAGGGAGGGGTGAGACATTATATTGGCAAGTGCGAGCGCGTGTTTCCCGGCAACAACACTACCACTACTACTGTGCTCTCTCTCTCTCTCTCTATAGACAGACGGAACCCGTTCGAGCGGGCCATTTGAATTTAATGAATGGGGAATCGCACGCGCGGATATACAATAGAAGAGAGAGAGAGAGAGAGAGAGGGAAAAACCGGCGACGATGAATCTGCCGTTAAACGGTCTCATTCAATTTTTACCGCGGGATAGAGTGAGCGCCTGACAAAAGCATCCGAATTACGAATTCAAATCGGCCCCCTATTACTACTTGCGAGCGGCACGTGCTGTTGTGTATGAAATTCTTCTCTTTTACGCCCGAATCCACCTGCCCCACTATATGTCCTTTTTTTATTGCTCCGAACGCGTGGGGGGTGTATAATTTAATTGTGGCAATATAGGGATTTGTTTGCGAGGAATCTTGGTACCCGTATACCTATATAGATTGTTTTTACGAGCTTTTTTTTAAGATATAAATTTTATAGGTTTCCTTCTGTATATTAGCGTTAATGTTGTAAGGCGTTTCTTCAACGAGCGGGTGCGAATATAAATGATTGAATGATCGTTTATATGTTAATATAGACGTTTTTTACCTAGAATTATTTTTTCGCGCCTAAAGACTTTAATATTTATAGTGAGACGCAAACTGTTCAAATACCATATCGTCGCCTTTGTTACTAACGAGTGGAAATGTAGGTTAGAAACGAGATTTCATGGAATTATGTAGATTTAATTGTACCCTTATTGACACGATTTTTGGATATCAAATATACGCGAATATGAGCTCGAATCGGGTGAAAATATTAATTTCAATTGTATCGATAACCAAATAGATGTATATTAAATTTCTATAGAGTTTGTTTGATAATTGCCAATATGATTATTCTAGTTGCGCGTAATTTTTAATAAGTATAATTTATGCTCGTGTACCGAATATATACATTTACATCTATTTCATTCATCAAAAGGATTAGCTGAAACGTATATTAATAGAGCTACGATGTTATTCTTAGAAAGTATTGCAGAACTTTCGCTATATTCCTTACCCATTTCCAGTCCCACTTACAACAATAAAAAAAAGCTCCCTATATACCACAGACCACAAGCCACCACCCCCACTTAACTTTTTTGACACCCACGCCGCATAATTCGCCAATCAATCCTCGTCCCGTGCACAGCCGCGACACCTCGCTTATATATCATATACATACCGGCGCGCGCGCCAAACAACTACACTCGTCCCTCCCCTCTCTCCCACCTCGCAGAAGTCAATTAAACCCGCCTTTGCATAATCGCCAATAAAACGGATCGCCGTCGTCAGCCGGTGCGCGCACGTCGAAAGAATTTCAATTAAACGAGAGAGAGAGAGACAATCCGGCTAACGAATTTCGGCGCGCGTCTCTCTATACGTGCGTCCATTGTCATTGTAAATAGGTAAACGGTAGGGACCTGTTCGTCGCGCGGGCGATGCGTGCATTTTTATGTATGCACACGTGCGCGGTGGGTAATTTTTAGGCTGTTGGGGGTACGAGCCGGTGGGATTAGGACGCGGAAGTCGATGTGGCGCTTAATGTATGACTCGAAGGTTTAAATGTGGTAGTGGCAGACGGGGAGTGGAAAATTGGTTAAAGTTTCATATAAATTTGAGTGGAGATGATTGTTCAGTCAGATATTGCATAAGGCTGAGTACAAATTTAGTCAGTCGAATAATAATGTAAGTTATATTCTTATCAGTCTGTTTATAGATCGTGAAATCGGTAAAGAGGATGATGAAAATCGGAGTTTTGTCATTACAATGTTTTAACTGATCAAATATTTTTCACTTGATACGAAAAACACCAGCGGTGCCATTTCGTAACAAAACAACGTACGCCCAAATGTACTTTATCTATCTCCAGTCAACTATATGCAAACCGTAACCGAGCATCTTTACGTCAATTATACCCAACCTCATCCCGCAACTGACATTCCTCGTCTCAAATATGCCGAATCATGAATAATCATAACACACTCGCGTTCCTTATTATACGTGCGCGCGAATCAGAGACCCGAAAAATTCCACGTCCAAAACCCGTCGCGCGACCCGCGCAAATAGACTCGGCGCGTAATTAGGCGCACTGTGCGTATAAGTATATATACACGTGCTGACTTTTGCGTGCGAGTGTTTGCCGTGAGCATGGAAAACAAGGTATATAGAGACCGTGGCTCTCTCTCTCTACCTCACGGACTTTCCTCGTTCTCGCACGTTTTTCTCTTTTTGCCTCGTTTTTGCGCGAGCGCGCGCCGAGCTGGAAATGTTTGCCGGGGTTTTAAGCTGCGACTAATGTGACTGTTTGAGCGGTCTCGAGATTTATTTGGTTGGGTGTGTGTTTATAATAAATTTCTTTTTAATGGGGCTTTTTTGAGCGAGTAAATGTGCGTGGTTTGGTCATTTCTCTTTTTCGTATAGAAAGGTACAGCAATTTTGTGAAAATCTATTATAAGATTTTAAAATTAATTATTTTTAATCTTATAGTTTCATTGATATATAATAAAAATTAAGTTCCGGTAAGTGTTTTTTTATAACATCGTATTATGTTATGACTGTAATAAACCGTTATGTTATGAGAATGATAAATTGTAAAATACAGTCAAGATACTTTTTTTTAGGATATTCCGATGACTTCCCATTCTTTTTCAAGGCTATTAATGAGTCACTCGTCATACTTCACATTGATCAGAATAGCCGTACCAATATAGGTATAGCTATAAAATAAAAATGTATCTAAAATTATATGAATTTCGAATGATGTCAATAGAGTAAAATTTAATAGAAGAAAATTTTTGTATTAAAATTTAAACAAAACCTTTCCAATATCAAAATCAGCTCCACCTCCACCAACCGAATATATTAACGTACAACTTATACATTATAATTACCACAAACCAAATACCTCTTCCCTTACCTTCCCAACCATTCAACCTCCACCTCACCAAACAAACACACACACACAATCTCACTTCTTTCCCGTCTTCTCTGCAAAATCACTCGCCGCGCGCCTCCACAACCGGAGGAGAGTTCGACGACTATAATACGCCGCGCGCAAGAACGAGACTCACTCAGTCGCGGGGCCCCAAGGTCGTCCTCCTCGAGTGACGAATCGTATGGCCTGACCTCCGTGGCGTTAAGTGCGACGAAAAAGGATGAAAAAGAGGTGAGAGAGCTGGCGCGTTCGAAGTCTCGAAATTTATGATTGATATTTTGATTGCGAGCGGGCGAAATTTATCTGTCGTGCACGCGGCTGCGGTAAAAAAATGTTCGGCCGACAGGCCGCGCGCCGATAAAGGAGGATCCGCCGAGAAATTTTTAATTTCCGAGGTAGGATGCGGGTAATGTTTTTTCGAGAGAGATGAGTTATTCCGCTTCGAGAAAAACAAAAAATAAAATTGTATAGGTTTTCACGTGTGTGTGCAAAAACTGGTTGATTTAAAAAGTTGGCCTATCGAAGTTCCCCGAAATTTATCGTATATTACAAACGTCGTTGTAATTTAGAAATGTATTTAAAATGAGGTTTTTAATTTTTTCGTATAGTAAAAAAGTGTGTTCTTCGATTACACCGATAAAATTATATTCACTTTAATCAAATAGTACGACATAACCACGGAAAACCAGATAACAACGTTTACACTATACATTCTCTCAAATGCAAATTCGACGTCGCCGTTTCATCCTTGCGAACCACACATCGCGGGAACACACCTACGCCTCGCTGAAATTTGATCGAGAACAGCAGCATCGCGCAACGCGAGCCCTCGCGGCTGCGAGATAAAGTGTTGAGAGAAGATGATCCGAATGTGAATCATACAGCGCACGCGGCACGTGTACACTTGAAGCGATTTACTCACGTAAACTCACACGCGGGCAACTATAAGTATAACAGCTCGGAGGTATATAATAATGAACCGTGTTTGGTATATAATTTTTGTTTTCACCCGGGAAATTATCGTCCCGCTCCTATAGACATCTGGAAATTGATAAATTGCCGGTAATTTGCTCATTCGATTCTATCAATTTGATTTATAGGCGCGTTTGTTGTACTGTACGGCGCGGGGGCCATTATTTTTTCTCTCTCTCGCGCGCGCGCGCGCGCGTGTGAAGATGGAACTCGTAATTGAGAATTAGCGATAATTTAATTAAATTACAAAGAGATTGATTTGGTACTCTTCTCACACACGGGTGAGTAACTCGCCGTGAGAACCGTAATTAATGATAATGTCGCGATATTCCACGCGAAGACTGTAACCTTCTTTACAGTTTTAATGAATTCTTTTCAAACCCAAGCAGCGCTAAAAAAACTCAGTAATACATATTAATTATTTTCACCGAAGCGCGAAGAAAATTCACCGCGCGGCTGTATAGCAAACAACACCGGAATCGTTATCAAGAACCCGAAGCTCGCTCGGCCACCCGCAACATACCTCTATATATCCCCTCCCGCGCACGATGACAATCTCCGCGCGCCTCTCTCTCTCTCACTCTAAAAGGAATTTATTAGCCCAGAGAGCGCGAGAGCCTCTCCGCGTTGGTATATATACATTCGCAATAAACCGTGCGCGTCGGGGCAAGTTATGGCCGGCGAGGTCGGTTTATACCGACGCGCCGGTGGCTACTACTACACCGGGAGCCCGAGAGAGAGAGACACCCACAGCAGCAGCAGCAGTGGAGCTAGTGATTTACTGCCGCGGTGGCTGCTGCTGCTGCTGCTGCCCCGCCCAGGAATGCTGCGGTTTACGCAAGATTTTTCGAAAAATGTGTATAAATTTCCAGCGGTGCTGCCTGTGGATATGTATATGCTGGCTGCGAGCGCGCGCTCCTGTTTTGACGTTAGAATTGAGAGATAGAGAGAGAGAGGTGGGATTTTTCGTGGAGAATTCAAAATATTTGGGTTACGCCGCTGGTGCGCGTTGGTGGTATAGTATACATAGTGTGAGGTAAATTGATTTCGAGGATTTTTCGTGGGTTGGTTTGATTGTTCGGCTGGAGTGTTGGGGTGGAGTAAAGGATAATATGTATATATTAACTCTGGATTTCTATGATTGGTTTTGAAATTGTAAAGAGCTTAAAACCCATTTGAAAATCATCGGTATAAGATCATTATTTTTTTAAGGATAGAATATATATTGATAACAGAATCATTTTGACAACATTACTATACGTCAGACTTGGGGGGCATTTACGACATATTAATTAATTATGTGCATTACATTAGATAGGCAAAATATTACGGCAATAAAGGCGGGTCTGTCACACCCCCCAGAATTAGCATTCGAAAATGATAAGTTTCGGTAGATTTCCAAAACTCTCTTATATATTTATGCTCTCGCGCGATAACACGCACAGCAGGCCAATATTTTAGCAGCGCGCGGTCGATTTTAATGCACTTGATTCAACAAAAGGATAATATTTCCTCGAAGAACCGTGATTATACGCGAATTAAATAACCGCGCGTTCACATATCGCGAGATAGCAGTTATTTTTCATCTAAAATTATAATTGTTGCATGAATTATTTAATATTTAATTTGCGCCGAGTCGTGCCGGCTGTGTACGAGCTATGATTTGTGTACCGTGACATCATGTGTATAGTCGTGCCTATATTACTGTGTACAGCTGCTTGTGTAGCTGATAAGTGCAGAAAGCTAATGCAATCGGCTCGAAGCTGTAAATAAATTACAGGAAAGTGTTCTATTTTTAAATATCGAATTCAAATTTGTTGTTCGGTGTATACTCTGTGCTTAAAGAAGCTTTAGATATAACACAGACTATTATGTAAAATTCTATAATTGTAGTGATTTGCATAAAGTGGTCGCGTGCAAAATCGTAATGAAAAATATTTGCCAATTTTTTCAAAAACTCGTTTATTTACAAATTATTCGGTAAAAAAAAATCACAATATTTGTCATATACTATAGCATATTGAATGTATACGTTCATCACTCACACATCCATGATTTCTTTCATATAATATACATTGAAACACTCCTTTTCAATCTCGTATGCAAAAACCGCACATTGTTCTAGCGAAAAAGTAAAAAAGCGCTCGCGGAAAATACAGCGGCATCAAGGTGATAGATAAACACTGATAACGTGTCATCATACCTCAAGCACGTCGCTCGCCTCGTCGGAATTTCGCAGTCGTTACCCGTCAATCTCTCGCGATATTGTTCCGACGCGCGTTTTTTCCATCTCCCGCATCATCGCGCTCGTTAAGCCTAAGTGCATTTTCTTCGAGAGTTCGTTACGTCCGCGTAACTTACGTAATTCAATTACGCGCGGTATTATAAGCCGCGGCCGAGCGTATTTCAAAATTTATAGGAAGGGGGGGAGGGGAGACGGCGCCTTTTATATGCGCGCGGACGCGGTTTTATTGTCCGCACCGATCGGCCGGAATATGGTTTTAATAGCGAGACAGGACGATAAATCAGCGGCGCGTGTGCGTTACGAGAGAGCGAGAGATAGGTTCTATATGTGTTTGGGTTTATGGGTGGATAGGAAAATTTTTTGGGTGTAATGATGGAACGGGTTTCGAAAAAATTTGAGGGATTTCGTTGACGATTTGTTCATAGAAAAGTACGTTTATGAATGTTGCAATGTATATATAATTAAAATTTTATAAAGATTGAATATTACTTGAAATAAATTGTGAGTAATATTTTTTATATTATTTATTAGTGAAGGTACATTAATCCCATGAGAATAATTAATTCTCTGGAAATCTTATATTATCATCACTGTGAATATATATATATTTTATGGCTGGACATTATTTTTTTGAATAAATTAAACATATTTCTAGTAGCCCACCCTATCTGACATTTACTTTCATTGATATGCATTTATGCATTGTTTGTTTTACATTTATCTTCAACACTCCGAAAATGAGTTTCGGATGAGAAATTCATAATTTTTCCCCGCCCAAATTTTCCACTTGACCAAGCTCGCTCATTAGTACGCAAAAATAAAGAATATAAATCATTTAGCATGCAAACAAACGATAACCCAGATCTTATCGACTTATCGTGTGTTTCTAAAAGTTTTGTTGTGCCATAAATATATACAAATATGATAAAATCTGCCCGTGTGTGTATGATGCATCGCTACTCTCCTATCTCTTTAGTCATTACATGGTGCGCGCTTTCCTAAACGTTGTCCTGGGTCCTTCAAATTTGCATAATTCTATGCCTTTGTTTCGGAATTTCTCTCGCTACGGGTGTCAAAAACAGTTGTTTTCCCAAATTGCTGGTCGCTCAGAATGTTACCCCGACGCTCTCTCATATTTCATTTTACTTTCAAAGCATGAAATTTGTTGGAACTAGCGCATAAAGTAAATTATTAGACTTATTTATCTTTAGACCAGACTTCATTATAACTATATATACATACCTATATAGAACTATCTCGAAAGAACGGTCAACGATGATATACATAGTTATAAAACAGAAATATATAATCCTCTTACATGTTATATCAATAACCCTTATTAATTCACTAAAAATAAACTAATGTTCTTACCGCAATTTCTATTCCGGAGAAAAGTTATATACTACCCCATTAAAATCAATTACAAGTGGAAAATTGAAACGAGCATACCTATTTTTTAAACCAAACAATACACACAGCGCGCGGAGAGTATCCCGCAGCCTATAAAACCACAATGCATATTCATACGATTCCCCGATCTGGACAATACCAGGAGGCCACTTAAACTCCCGTCACAACTTTCCCAACAGCGCGCGCATATATCCCACGGCTTTCCCAAGAAAACGTCACCTAGGCACAGGTGCGAAAAGCCCACTTTTCCCCGTACGTATACACACACTCACACGAATCATCCCACACTGTGCCCCAATTTTTCACTCGAGACCCCCTCGAGCGAGCGCGAAACTCCTGGAAGGTGAAAAATCCACTCGACTCGCTCTCTCAAGAAAGAGAGAGAGACAAAAAAAAAGTGAAAGTCGCGCATTTTTCAACTTCTCTCGCAGCTCCTCGCGCGGATATTCTCTCTGCGCCCTCGTAAATTAGTTTTTTCGTTGTTGTTGTTGTTGCTGCTGCTGGAGTTGGATGATGATTTGTGGCTAGGGAAACCAGTTCGGTGTCGCATGCGAGGGAGAGAGAATTTTAGGAGCGAATTAGGGATACGAGACGAGCGCAGCAGAGAACTGGCGTGTATATATTTCACGCGCTGGTGGAATGCGTATTATAGTGCGGAGCGGAGAGAGAGGAGAGAACGGATGAATGTATATATATAGTGTATTAATGGGAATTCGAATGTGTATCGGAGGATATTCGCACGCGGTTTTTGAGTTATATGCATTGGCAGGCCTTATTAATTTTAGTATATGGAGAACGAGAGGAGTGTTATATATTTATGTGATATATTTCAGGTTAATGCAGTTTTCATTCGGATTCATTGGCGCGAGACGATTTTTTGTGGGAAGAAATTTTCCGTAATTAAATGCCTAGTATTGGACTCGACGCATAAATTCGAGATATACACTAGGTATATTTATAACGTGTTTGACGCCGCCGCGTGTATAAGTTTGATTTTCGCGCGGCAATGAGTATGGGTTTCTCGTCAATATAGCAATAAAATTTGAATACTTGTTAGTTATGATACAGCGGCTATAATTTTAGGGGCAACCTATACGACTATCCTTATTCTCGCACACATTTATAGTCCCCCATGAAAATCCGAAAAAGTTCGTGTTACTCGTAAATCACACCGACAAGTATAAGGACGTATACGTATAAGTTTACACGCGGCGCATTACTCGTCAATAAAATAACTCACGCTATATATCAAAGAAAAATTATATATATACATATTGAAAAAGAAAAACATCTGGTACTTTCCAGGCACGCTAATGGTGTAATCGTGTTTTTTAAGCAATCTTCAAGATCGCGAGCAATCCCGCGGCGATAATGAAATCAATTAACGCGCGCCATAGGCGTCAAGAATTATTACGCGCGCGCTATGTGTTATTGTTGCGCGCTAATGACGCGCTAGAAGTGTAATATAATTGTATATAAGTTGCTCGCGAGAGGCGGGAAATTACAAATGCTCCTTTCGTTACAGTTTTAATGCGATCGGATGCACACACAACAGTCATGCGGATTTAATTTGATGCCGTATAGAGATACGCATCGATGCGTGGTGAATCGAAAGCGTGATAACGTACCTTGTAGCAGGGAAAATCATCCTTTTTGCGAGTTATCTTATCATTCTTATTAGATAATATGTGTCGGTCACGAATATTGAATGTAAATCAATGATTATTTTCGGGTACATATATTATGACAAAAATTAAACGATTGTTATAAACATTAATACGCAGTACAAGAAGTTAATAAACCACCCGCGGCGCGCGCCACTTTTCAATGAAAAATTAACACCATGAGTGCACACCGCAAAGAAACAATAAACAACGCACTGAATAAATCAATCCACGCGATCGCGAACAATCTCTCAGCTATATAACTATATACACGCGACTCTCTCGCTTGAGATTAATGCTCGAAATCAATAAACGCCAGGCATCGCGGCTATAAATGTAGTTATTATCGCGACACGACTCGCGGTGCGGCTACTGAAAAAAAGGAAGCGCAAAAAACCGGTCTTCTCGAGGATATCTTATATACACACTGCGCGTATTTCCGACGCCCACTCGCGCGCGCGCACTGCAGGCCAATAAAAGAGAGAGAGAGAGACAGTCGCTGCTCCCCTCGCGCCATTGTCGCAGTGTATATATACGGACAATGAGGTCACTTGGAAAGCCGCCCTTGCGAGCGAGCGATCTTTTCCCATTTCCCGCCGTACGTCATTTTTATGTCGGCGCTTTTAGGCCTTTTACGCGCGTTAATTCGGGGAAATGAGAGACGGCCGCTCGACTTTCGTCGAATATATATATATATATATACGCGTGTCTGTGTGAGTATATAGTTATGATGGAAAAAAGTGGATATGGGTGTACTTGAGACGGGGACGGCCGAGTGTCTGTGGGGTGCAGCGACTTTTCAATTGGATGTTTCGGAAAATATTGGGTGGAGAATTTTACGAGCCGGAGAGAGTGAGAGGTGTAAATCGAATAATAGATAGTTTTTCCTTTGTTGAGAGTGCGTTCTTTATACAATGTTTCAGAGTAAGTATAGTAAGACATGAAATTTTCATAAAGGGGATTTTCAGGAATTTCGGTGATCACATAAGTGGCGCGTACGTATATCGTTGTATAGCGATCGGTAGCTGGACGATAAATCGTGGGGTGATTGAGGGATAATATATGAAATATATCATTTTAAATGGTTTGGTGATTTGCTGGTTTTTTTACTTTTATTATTAATCGTTTTGTATAATATATTCGCGGAGATGTGGAACAAGTTAATTACGCGGTTGTACATGTACGGTAATTATTTAACATTTGCGATAGGTAGTAATTACTCGGTCGTCCATAATTTCATGAAATATTTTATTTTCAAAAACCAATGTAAACAGAAACAGTGATGGCTATATATTATTCAAATTTATTAGTAAAACTATATTATTTTACACTTTTTTTAATTTTAAGTCAATGCTACCTTATCTCATGAAAAAATTAATCTCAAAACGAAAGAAAAACCCTTTTCACATTCTAAACCCACACGTCCATTCGATAATATACCGTGGACAAAATATATCACATACAGACACTCTACCGCTACAAGTGTTACGCGGATTTTTTCCGCGCAAATATATCCGGGAGCCTCTCGCGCGCGCAGCGGATCGCCGTCGATAAATCGAGGGCCGCGTTAAATCGCGCAGGCGCGCAAACGGGACTCGCTCTTTCTTGCGCTCGCGATCTGTTAACGGTATACGTTGTATGAGGCGCGCAGGACACGCGAAAGTCGCCACGTTTCTTTTGTATGTATATTATACGCTCGCGAAAATCGCCTGATTGTTCTAGTATACGATAGGCTTGAAGCGCGATTCGGTATGGAGATGTTATTTGGATTGGTGTAATCAAGATTGATGAGGGCTAACGATGATGATTGATTGGTCAATTCGATTGGTATGGAATTTGGCTGGATTTTCTAATAAAATTGTTATATCTTTCTTGCTAGATTATTTTGCATTAATTTATTTTAATGTTGCGCGATTTGGTGTAGAAGCTGCGAGGGGTCGTGAAACCCGGCGTGCCATTCGTAAATTCAGCGATTAAACTGATTTGCATAAATATATGTGTAATTCTCGATATTATTGATAAATAAAGTTTATGCTTTGAGACGACTATTTTATCTGCAATTTTATTAAGTAATGTCCTCATTTCAAAGTATAAAAGTGCGTTTATATCCCTGCGGAGATTATTTTTAAAATTAAATATGATACAGCGATTTATAACTCGTATGTGCGTATGACGTCATACAATGCCAGAAGTAATACGCGAATGTCTTTGCAAACCAATCAAGAATAACAAGTTTCTTTATTGTTTTTTGTTTTAAAAAGAAAATAATTAAACACTCAAATAATGCGTAATTCGATGATACAATTGTTCGAAGATATAATGCTGTGAGCATATTATTACAGTATACGAATATTTTAAAAACCTCGGTATAATACTTAAAACTACAGTTATAATATAGCTTCGGCCAAAATATATCTCGAATTTATATATAAAAAAATCTCGAGCTTCCGAAAAATTTGCATTCTCGCATTATTAATATACGGCACAGCAACCCGCCGCCCACGTCACTCCCTCCTCCTCTCTTCTCTCTCACACACAACACCGGCAAACTATAAAAACCGCGCGCGTCGTAAAAGCAAAGTCGCGTACGCGCTAACGTGCGAGATGAAAGGCAAATGTTTGGGTTTTTAGCTCTGCGCGCGCTTGCGTTAATTAATTGCGAAAAAGTCGCGGCCGAAGAAGAAGCTCACGGAGGCGAGAAAACCGTGTGTAGGTGCGAAACGCGCCGCTGAGGTTTTTGTATTTTTCATCGTGTGGGCACGCGCGAGTGTATATGTCTTCAAGAATGAGGAATACACGAGGCGAGTGTAATTAGTGCGCGAGGTTCGGGGAAAGTTGTGATAAGGGAAACGACGAGGTGCTTTGGGTTTGGAGGTCTTAGATGCATGGTGGAGGTATTTCTTTACTAATTAATTAGTGCTGTCGGAATTTCGTATTATGCTTGGTATAAATTTTATACTAGATTATTAAAGGAGATACTTATGTGACAAAAATCAATTTTATCCGAAAAGAGAAAATCAGCCAGAGAATGCATTACCGAACTTAAAATCTGTGTAAATATGTAAAACATCTCCCGACCACAAGCTATCCTAGGAATTGAATTCCTATCAATACCAGGATTCCCTCAAAGCAAACGACTCCACTCGAAAAATCATATAATTACAAAATCAACAGGAACCGGGAAACCGATACTCCCGATCGGTTATTACGCCTTCGCGATACGCTTTAATTATATTGTACCACGCGATAAGCTAAAAGACAGATAGAGAGGAAGAGAATCGAAGCAACATACATATATACAGGCGGGCAAGCAAGCGATATATCGACATCGCGGTCATAAATAACATTGGAAAAAAGGAACGCGAGCCGGTTGCGCGTCGATGAGAGCGTAATTGCAGCGTCATTCATCAGGAATCGAAGCAGCCGCCGTGCGGCGTATATATAGATTACGGCGCTTTCCTCTCCCGCTATATCGCCCGCGCGTATCACGGCAAAAGTGTATTACACGATACGCGTGCGCGCTCGGGCTTGTAATGCACGCAATAATAATTGATCCGGCGTTGCGCAAACGGTGTTATGTGATTTTAATAAATCTCTATGCGCAGTTTGTCTCGACTATAGCCTGTTATATATATATAGTGTGCGACGCAGGGGGCGCTGGGTTATTAAATTAGACGATTGATCCGAGTGCAATTATAAGGCGCGGATTGATCGCGTGTGTGGTTGACGGAGGTTAGATATATATTATGGTACAATGCAAAAAATGGAGTGTATAGCGTATAATAATGTTAAATCGAAGATTGGTCATTAGTTGGTTGTAGTTATAGCAGAACGACATGATGATCATTCAAGTTAAGATACATTTTCGGAGGCCTCTCGTAAATCTCTCTGTCATTTTGAAAATTGAAAATTAAAAAAAAATATTCATACCACGACATCGTTTTTCCTAAGTGACATATATATAATATATACGTTTGAATAATTTATATACGTGGGTTTATACTGCATAAATATTGCCCGCGGAATGTGTTTTCATAAAAATCATCCACTGAGGTGCAAACAAAATTTACTTTCCCAAAGAGAAAGCTATTCGGAGGTGAAAGCTCTTTCGGGGGCATACATCGGATTTTGATGGATTTCAAAATGTCAGCGCGCTGCCCACCGACGTTGCCATCGAAGTTTTTCGAAAAATTTTTATACGGCGACGGTGTGCGGGCTTTTAATATTCTGACGGTTAAATGCACATGAGAGAATAACATTTATCTTGATGATGTGTTTATTTCAGCCTGTCAATTAATTTCCGGGATATAATAAAACGATTCGTTGAATAAATAAACTCCGTGTCGTCTGGATTCTTATAGTAAGATTTATAAGGGAACGTTGTAGTTTAATCAGCCAAACTAATTTTGTTGGTTACCAAACACATTAAAATCCTATTATAGATTTTGCAGACAAGTTCTGCACATAAATAAAGTATAAAAATACCTATAGCAACAGCAAAATGTATACTGAAAACAAATAAAATATATAACACTAAGAACATATCATTCAGCAAACATTTGACCTTCCAATAAAAAAAAAAAATTCACTTCCAATTTCGTGCAATTACATTTCCCCCGACCCCCTAAAAAACAAACTCATTCGACACAGTTAACCTTTTACCTAATTACATCGCGTCCCTTCAACATATAACAAAACCACCTGTATATATATACGCATCATACCACGACTATTCCTGGCACAACGTGGCGTTTTTTCTTATTCGCGCGCTCGACGGCCGCCGCCGCCTACGCGCGACGATGACAATGCACGATAATTAGCCGTCGCGCCGATCGCTGCTGCCGCTGCCGCGCGACTTGTCACGCCTCGTTGAGGAAAATGCTGTATTATAGTCGACGGAGCCGTTACGTCTGATTGAAAAGTGTAACGATTTCATAGTGGTGGTGTGGATTAGAGGTTTTTGGAAAATAGAGCTGGAGCTATAATATTGATTGTAAATTAGGTAAAGTATTTTGGGTAGGATTAAATAACATGTGTGTATTAGACGTATATCGTGTAATCTTGTTATTAATAGGAGATAACATTGAAATTGCATTAGACCTGCGTAATCCCAGTGACGGTTAAACAGTTTTTGACAAGACTCATACATTTATATAACAAATCAAAAAGATTATACATACTTTTAACTTTCAAATACTACCAAATCAGAAATTGAACACACTAGAAATTCCAATTTAAAAAACATCATCATCACGCATCCGCTATACCCAAACATACATATCCCACCTAAAAAGAAAGAAAAAAACTCCCAACTTTTCCGCCCACGCACATTTCATCGGAATCCCGAACATCCTGTCTCTCTCGTCTAATATTTGCCAGCTCCCGGTCATCCGCAACGGGCGCGCATCATCAGCCAAGGCAAAGCCATGAGCTCCGCCTCCGCCGTCGGCTTTTTCTACACGTGTCTACACGCGCGCATATTATATCTATATACTCGCCACCTATACGCACGCGGCTACTGTTTCCGCCGCTCGTCGAACAATATTTGCCTTCAGCGCTCGCTCGCGCGAACGCGAGGGTGAACGGCCAGATTAGCAGCAGGTGCAAAAGCCTTGTGCATTCTGTCAATATTATCAGCGCCATTAGCTATACGCTAACACCGTGGAGCGCGTGTCCTCTTCTCTTGGCTCTTTTCCCCCTACTACTACGTCGATCGCCGTTGCGTTTTAAAAGCCGCGGAAAAAAGTCGCCGTGAGCGAGCGCTAAACGAATCTACATCACAAATGACATCCTCCGACTCGAGGCCGATAGTATAAACCTGTGTGTATGCGTGAGATGCTCGAATTGAAACGACACACCGCGTATGCGCGTGTTAATTGTTTGGTCGGTGTAAAAATGGAAAAATATTATATATATGTACGTGTTACGAAAGTGACTGCGGCGGATTAAAATGTTTTGGTATAGTAAAAAAGTAAAAACGGAGGTAATAGTTATTTATGGACGATGTCGTTTTACAGTTCGATGCGTGGCTAATTATAAGTATACTTTTGGGATATTATCAGTTAGATTCTGCTCACCTCACTGTTCTCAGAATAATCTCGTTTTCAATCAATGCTCCCGATAAGAGAGGAATTCTAAGAACCGGTTAGTCGGTGTTTGAACTATAAGAATTTCGTACAAAAGTTGAAAAACAATTTGGTGTTTACCATCTTTGGACTTTTGGCAGACGTTTGAACATGTAATGAAAGAAAAACTCTTATCAAAAGAGGCGATATTTTCAAGCCTCTTGTATTGTTAATGTTGATAAGACTAACTTTATCAACTGGCAAAGTATGATTGTACGGTCACTTCTCTATACAGCAATCATTAGCTCCAAGTCGTCTGAACAGTCAACACGTCGCATCTCCAACACTGGAACATTCTGGATTTTGGCTGTAGAAACTTATACCTATTATATACAAAATGCAAGTATTCCATCTAATTTCATATAAATAAGACATTCTCGCTGGTACCTCTGCGCCGCTCTGATGAATTATACTAAACACCTATATACTCTAATCTATCTAAAACCACGACTAAATCTCCACCCGCCTACAAGACAAATCACTAATTCGAACGCTTATATACCACGCGCGCTCGCCCTACGACGACCACCCGATTTTCATCGCGCACGAATAACGAACGTCATTGGATTTCGGAGTAGATATATACAGCGTTCCATAGAACGACTGCGTTGCTTTTTCGAGTGTCCGCGCGTGCAGTCCTAATGTCGAGGTCGCATGCGGTGTCCCGCGGCGGTCTGTGGCACGGCCGATTAATTCAACGCGATCGTAATCGTGCTGTACGATTTGTCTTAATTTCGGGGGAGAGAGAGCTCACGTGCCCGAAGTCCTTATACGGGACATATACCTCGCGGTGCGGTGGCTTATCGCGTGAACGTGCGTGGCGCAACCTGTAATTTTTCAATTTAAACTGTCATTTCGGTGATTTCTTTTTGGTGTACCGGTGGGGGTGGTGAGTGTAGTAGGTCGTGATTTGGGATATAGTTGTGGTTTTGAAGGTGCATGTTTATTAAATTGTTAATACACGGATAAAAAGAAATCATTAAAAATGAGCAAATTGTTAAGGAATCCGGAGTGAGACCCAAAATTTTTATCAAATTTTTTGGCACTTTTTGCTAAATGTTTTGTAAATCAACTCTTAAAAGTATGATGGCCGGAAGTAGTGGCTCATTTAAAGACTCGATATGATTAGTTATTTGAAAAAAGCGTGAATGTTTGAAATTTTTTTTATATAAATGAAAAAATATGCTTCATTTACATTTTGAAACTGAAGTATTTATAGAACTAAAATAGAATGAAAACATTTGATTTTTTGCTTGAAACATGTATCTGATTATTTTATCATTTAAACTAATTAAAACTATATAATAGTCAAAAAGTGTCCATAACTCCAAAAACAAAATAGTACGTGCAAAGCACGTTTGAATTTTGCTAGTTTTACAAAAAGTTCAGGTCTGACGCCGGCTTACTTTGACAGTTTGGAAATTTTGACTGATTTCTTGCTCTTCACGTAGGAGTAAATTGTTTTAGATATAAAGCAGCTGCGCGAATGGTATACAATTTTCAAGAGAAAGCGTCATCCAAAACTGATACAAGAAACAAACTATTAATTGTACATGTACGAAGGATGGTAGAAAATATTATATCTAATATAACCAAAAAGATTAATCGAGACGAGAAACTAAATAAAATAAAATAACAGAACTTTGAAAACCGACCCTGCCTTGCCCAAACACCACACGAACCCAATTTCCATCTAATCAACCTTAAACTTTCCAATCGCCCCGAGATCCCCGTCACAATCACGGCCGCTTTTTAACACCGTCGGCACAAAAGACACGAGACCCACACACACACACACACAAATCTCAAATCAAAGCTTTGCATGGGCAAACAGAAAGCGAGCGACGCTGCGCATCACCATCCCTTATGCCGGTGACAGTTGCCGCATACTGTCAGCGTCACGCGACTCTATATACTTATACATCACGTATATACGGCGGATCTGTTTCTCGCGCGCAGCCGGACTGGATAAACAAGCGGTGGGCGCGCGCGTGTGCAAAGCGCTCTATATATATGTGTGTGATGTGTCTCTTGAGGGAAAAAAGGGATGAAGCGTCGCTGCTGCAGTATAGTGTCTATGTGTGTGTACGTAGTGGGTTGGGATGTGTGTAATAGTGTTTACCGACCGGGTGGTTGTCTGTCGCATTAAGAGCGCATTAGCGTCAGGTTCAGTACTTTGCTACGACGGGAGATGTATAGGTGTGATACGGCTTTTAGGATGGTTTGGATTTTTCAGTTGGGATCAGTTGTTTTAATTATTTGAATTCAAGTTCGTTGGTGACTACGAAGTTGCTATATTATTGTTAGTGAATAGAGTGTTATGAGAGCTAAGTAATAAAATATTTTAATGTGTATGATCATCAAATTTGAATAATAATATTAAAATCATCTTAATATAAAAATTTTTGTTACCCTATTTTTTGCAAAAAAATAAATGCGTTAGTAACTATGTTTGATGATCAATGTGTTGTTTTTTTTTATTAAACATTCTCGGTCTACTTACACAAGTTTTGTCACGAAATTATAAAAATAAAATAAATAACACTTACTTTCACATAATCGGCGTTCCCTCGCAATTAATCGAAACATTCTTTCCAACAAGCCACATTCTCCACCAACGAATTCCCTCTCTATACAAAATTACCGGTATGTGCAACACCTACATATATATAGCACGCGCACCCCGCGTCTCTTAGCCTTGACGCAGAACTGACGTCTAATTAAACTCGCGCGCGCGCGCGCCTATCGACACATCTCTCCTCTATCTCTTTCTTCGGCGCTCGCTCGCTCGCTCGTGCGCAATGAATTTTATATACATATACCTATATACGCCTTGTCTATCAGACCGTGCGCAGACGTTTCCTCGCGGCGCTGAAAAATTGAGTTTATTAACGCCGCGCGCATATACGCGCGACGAGCTCTAATATTGTTTAATCAGCAATAATAAAGTAAGTGCCGATAAATAACGCGCTTTAAGCACGCGGCGCCCTCGAATATGCTATATTTATTTGCATTTTAATAAGTTGCCGCGCGAGCTCGCTCGCTGCAGCTAATGCGCGTCTAAATAAATGTAACTTTACGAGTCGACGATAAATATATATATATATTTATTCGAATTTTACACGTCGATTTTATTATTATTTATATGTAGGAATGCCCCCCCTCCGCCCGATGTTATATTCCGTTCTTTTTTTGTTTTATCAGCGAATGCGTGTACCGGGAATTAACGACGGCGCGCGCGAGTTATTCCTCGAATTTTTCGTGAGGAAAATTTGCTCTACTCCTATATTTGTAGAGATAGAACGTGAGGGAAAGGTGGCGGCTCACAAACAATGGTTCCGAATAACATCAATGGCAAAAATGTGCGGATAAAAGAATCCGCGAGCGTACGTGTGTAAACGAACAGTGCGAGTTGAATAAGCAGTTCCAGTTATTAACGCTTGATTAATTATGCGAATAATAATTTATTTCTTAAGTATAGATTGATGCGGAGATGGCTATTGAAACAAAAAAAAGAAGTAAAATATTGATGTTTCGCCGTGGAAGATAAGTATATATGGGCTTACGAAATTTTACACCAACGAGAGTAATACGTTCATTCAACTATTTGCGTTAGATAATTACGTTCTAAAAAAATAGTTAATTTGTCGTATGATTGAAGTATCAAAATTTTTCATTCAGCACTTATATATATAGAAATGGACCGAGCAAAGAGTTCACACAGGTTTAACTCGCAGCATGCAGATCGTCATACCTCTCTAAATCCTCTTCCTCAACTGTCACATAACCAGGCCATTACGCCGAGAGAACAACAAAAAGGACAATAACGCCAATTCGACACATACCGATCCACCCCAAGTCACTAAAATCAATCAAGTCCCGTGCCGCTGTCTCTCGGTAAACCCCAAGAAAGCCCATTACCCGGTCAACCCATATATATACACCTCGGTCAGCGCGTCAACGATCCGAGCTCACCCGAAAACTCGCCAAGTAAAGAAAAAAAGAAGCACATGCACACAGAGAGAGCGAAAAAGAACAACGAGCGTGAAACAAAAGCAAAATGGGCATGCGCGTAAGGTCGAACCGGTGCGGGGGGCTATTAACGACATTAACGCTACTCTCCTGGCAAACACGGCTCTATATCATCTCTCTCTCTCTCCCGCGAGAGTGAGAGGCCGAATAATAAACAATAAATTCCGGTGAAATACGGCGCCGAACAAGCGTAACCCATTTGTTTGCGATAAACTGACCCCGAAGCTAGTCCGACCAGTCTGTATGGCAACGAGTCTGCGCTCGCGTCCGACACGGTTCACCCCTCTTTCTCTCTCTCTCTCTCTTTCGTTCCTTTCCTCTCTCGGTTCCTTCTTTTTTCGCCTGGTTTATCTTTCTAACTACTTATACAGTCGTCTTCGTTTTTCTCGACCGGCGATCTGGCTCTGCTTGGGAGTCTAGAAGAAGGAGGCTGTATGACCCGGAAAAATTTGTAAGTGCTATCTTTTGATAGTAGAAAGATTGTGGAATTCGTAAAGTTAGTTTTGGATTAGAAAAACATAAGTTATTCCAACGTATTGTAACGTACTGATTCGTAAATAAATATTGTTGTACGAAAATCATATCAGCAAGAACAATCATTCCTTCATCATTTCTATTAATCACGCTAAGAATATACATTTCTATTAATTATCTCATCAGTAACGAACGCCATTTAATCCAACCCAACAGAATCTGCATCCATCGACAATACATATTAATTCCCATCAACTTCTCTCCAAAATTACCCTAAACTGTTCATGAAAATTTCAAATTCTTCCACCCATATCTCGGTAAACCCTCCTCCTCCACCTCTACAAACCGCTAAGAATTTCCGCATCAGCGACCCATACCATAGTCGCGGCGCTCTGCGCCCACCGCGGGCGCATCTCTCTCCCTCTCTCCGCTTTTGCATATCATCTCGGCGCACCTCTACCTCTCTCCCTCTCTTTCCCACTCACTTCTCTCATACTGCGCGGCGCTGCATCGCTAATTCTAACCGCCTCGAAGCTACCCGTGTTGGTAACGAGGCGCATAAATCAGGCCCGCGTTCTCGAGTTTCCAGCAGCCTCGAGCTGCTGCTGCTGCAGCGTCGTCCCTCTCTTATACCGAGGTAAATGCACGCGACAAAAAAGCGCGCGTCTCTCTAGGCTTTAACCCGCATCGGAGGTTCTCTCTTTCTCGATTCGCCGATTCGCTCGTAAAAGGCCTACGCGCTGTTCTTTTTTTTCCAGGTGAGGGAGTGAAAGAGCGCGCCGTGAAAATTTGATTCTCGTTAGCGCCTGTCAGCGTGCGATACTGCCACGCTGGTTTTTGCGGTTCGATGTAGAGTAGCGTGTAAGAGGAGCGTGTATATAGGTGTTCGCGTAAGTATAAGAGAGGACAATTTTGCGCTGGGGATGGGAAAAAGGAGGATGATGGAGAAAGTTTCGAGGTGAAATTCGCGATGCATGCTGGCCCTTGTATAGGAACTTGGAAAAGGTTTGGAAATTAAATTTCTCAACCATGGTTAATTATATTTACCTATTATATCCATAATCAATTTATCGATAAATATCTTTATAGGCTACACCTTATATTACAGTACAATAATAATAAATTTCCAATATCTTATTATTGATTATTTTCCAAAATTCATTTCAAATCGAATCCCCTGAATCAAGCCATTACACCACATTTAACATAGAATTAGACGTTGAAAAGTCGAGCACTAACTCACGTATACGCTGCGGCCATCTAATAGCCAATAAAGCCCACCAAACCGTAAGAACAAACGAGCGCTTATAACTCCGCAAACTCGAAATACATGAACATATAATAATATAATACACGCGCTTACATATAATACAAGGGGTGCGCGATGGTATTGTGCGGTCCTGCGGGTATGTCACGTGCACCGCGACTAATTAAACGTAGTCACGACTACAATGCCCGCGCGAGAACGAGACACCGCCGCGTACCTCGGGAATTGATTTTAATGACAGTAGTACACATAATATTACACGCGCGCGCGGTCTGGTTACTTCTTCTTCTTCCACGACTAAACGGGCGTTATACACAGAGAGATCGCCGGTATTATTAGCAATAAAGGGCCATTCGGAAAGGGGAGACCACCACGCCGCGTGCTTCTAGTGTCTATTAAGAAATTGGCCTCACCGAGAGTAGCATCCTTCTCTCTCCTTATTCTCCTCAGCCGTTTGTCGTCATAAACGTCAGTCCCGCGCGATAAAGACGAGCGCGGCCCGAGGAATGAAAAAAAGAGAGAGAGAGAGAGGGCATTTCAGGTTCGCCCCCCTGTGCGCGGGCCTTCCCCAAATCGCGCGACATATATCAGCGGAAACAGGGGTGGCCAGGTGCTCGCTCTCGAGCCTCGTAAAACGGGTTGGAAAAAAAGCCGAGGGGACGAGAGACGCGCCGTGTGCAGCGTATGTATACGTCGCCCACCTAGACGCGGCGCGGGGTAAGTACGGTAATTACGCGCGCGACGAGAATGGGTGAGAGTTGGTGCGCTGATTAGGCGCACGGGGAGAGAGATTGAAAATCACGGTTAGGGGTGGACGAGGAGTACGTGCATGCATGGGGTTGCGGTTTTGGGGCTCGCTTGTCATGCGTGTATAAGCGCGTATAGTGGATTTTTCAGTATAGGTGTTGTTATATTGTATTGGGCGATTTCGGAGATTCGATAAGAGGTGGAAGGGGTTTCGGGCTATTGGAAAGGAAGGATTAGAGGTGGGTGAAAAGATGGCCGAGGTGATTAAGGGGTCTGGAGGTGTTGACAAATTGAAGGTTTAATTAAGGATTTTGGTGTAAGTGGATTACATATATATCATGGCGTTTTAAAAGTGTATATATTAAAACTTATTGAAGTAGCGGCACTATTAAAGAACATTTTGTGTATAAAAAATAAACAAATACCTAAATAAACATTATCTATAAGTTTAAAATATTTAAAGAAATATATTTTTATACTCTCTCAAGTATTTGTAAAAAAATTGGCAATATCCAGGGGAAAGCTTGGGTTGAGCGCATTGGTCATGACCGCAAGCTATAATTAAAATAAAAAAGTATACACAACAACGTCTTATTACCCACCCACCGATATAACTCCGAAACAATTCCCTCCCCACAATTTCAGAGCCCCGATATCCCGCAGAATCACGCATATTCGGCCGATTGCACGCGGCGTCGAGAAGGAGGAAAAATGTCCGCGAGCTCGCGCGCGCGCAGACGTGAAAGTGATCGATGGGCGGGCGAAATTCCGACGCACGGAGGCAGCCGATTGGCAAGTCGCCAGGATATATCGGCCGAGCGGGCGGGAGCCTCGATCGTTTCCATAAGGAGCGCGCCGTTTCAGGTAATTGGCCATGAAACGCGAGGCGCGAGCAAGCGTCGCCGCCTATATAACGCGCGAGGGTGAAAAAATAACGCTGTAGAAGAAGGAGGTGATGGATTTATTTTTGAGGTGAATTATGGTGGTTGGTGATGGGTAGCTGGGTTTTTAATTTCGGTATTATGTAAGAGAATGTTAATGCTGTTGTTAATATTTAACGTTCTATAACGTTCACTGTTAGTTTATATACAGATATATTGAAATGTAATTTATAAATATAGGAGTTTCTATCAAAGTAACGATTGCTCGTCTGAAATGCATGTTACACGAATCAGCGAGTTCTCGTCGCACTATATCTAAAAGATTACCAAATTAAATCAAACGTCCAAGAGCCTTTAAATAAACATCTCGTTAAAAAAAAATCAGCAAATACCCATCATACATCACACAGACCCATCACTATAGCACGATAAAAGCCTGCGCGGCAATTCCTCCCACTGACATTTCTATAAATGCATTTCGAAAAAGCGTTTTGATTGGCGCGTAGCACTCGATCGCTCCATTCACGCTTCCCCCTTCCGAAAAAAAAATAAAAAAAATACCTATATACCTTTGACTTCAGCCACGCGCTTCTTTCTAATTACACAGCCCCGCGCGAGAACAATACACCGCGCTCTAAAAAAGAGAATCCTCGAAAAGCGACCAATAGCGCGTGGCTCTAATAAAGCGAGCGCATGGAAAAATCCGAAAAATCATCGAGTGTGCGCTCTCGCACAAAGCCATCATATACGCATACTTTTGACGTCCGACAAACGGCCAATTAGCGAGCAGAGAGAGCGCGAATTTGATACAGGGGAAGCTTAACGAGCGCGAGCTGGCTTATTTTGCCCTCCAGAAAGAAAAAAAAAATTCGGCTCCGGATTTTTGAAGTTCGGACATGGGCCACTCGAGAATGCTGCTGCTGCTCTTTGCAGTTCTTTTAGCGAGAGAGCGTGTAAATGGAATTCGGCAGATGCGAAGGCATGTGTGTGAGCATTGGCTTTTTATTGGATAGGGCCAAAGGCTTTTGAAGATTTTCGGGGGTAATAGCAGAGATTTTCATGGCTGATTTGCTTATTTTGAGGGCTGGGTGTAGTGGAGTTGATGCTGCTGCTGGCGTGCTTTTGCAGGTTTGGGATGAAAATTTCGGTGGTAAAGCGAAGAAAGTTAACAACAAAGTTCTGGTGGTGAGTTTTTTCGCTATGTTTCTGCTAAAAATTGTTGTTCCAAAAGTAAGTATAATAAATATAGGATAAATAATAATCTAATTAAATTTAAATTGTAAATAGTCGTTATGTAAATAACGTATGTTTATGTAAATCATAATATTACGCATTAATTTTGTACAGATCTACTGTATTGAGAATAATTAGATTATAATATATGAATGCTATATTAAATAAAAAAATATTAACTCGCTTTATCTACAACTGGAACTGCTTTTTGAAGATCTTTTTTACCCGGTACGTATAGATTAATGAATAGTTCATAATGTTCATGAATTTATACATACGCAAGTACGTTTGCACGAAAATTCTTTTCACCTCATTTATTTTTCAGGATTTATTGCTCGTAGCTGGTATTATTGCCTCGAACTATTAATATAATTTTTCTTAAAATAGTCCTACGCAACCCATTACATAATGCTACCATCAAATATTCCTGAATGAAACCTACTGTTTACCTGAATATAACGTATTTCTACCAATATTTTGACTACTCTTTCAGTAGCATAACATATACTCCTCTATTCATCCGTCTATTTTAACAACTGTAAATTCATCTTTTCTAGAGAACCCCCATATTTAAACACCTATGTTTACGAAGAAATTCGCTCGCAAAATATTGTCGCGCAAAAACTGTACAATAGCAACAAAAGAGACGTCGACCAATTGTACCAATTTCCGGTTCATTGATGCCGCGTCGTAGCATCACCCGATCGATAAATATTTGAGGCGTAATTACCATTCGAGAAGAAAGAAAAATACAGATATAATCGCTGTTTGAACGTCGATAAATCGTCCGTGAAACTTTTTTTTTCTGGTCGAATTTGGGAAAACCTTGAGAGAGAGGGGGGAATAAAAGTTGACGCATAGAGTGAAGAAAAACGCGCGATCTTTGTTTACACCTCGAGCACCTGCCGTTCGCTATTGATCAACAGGTCTCGTGCAAATTTTTGAATTATAAATAAGGCTGTTATCAGACTGCTACATTGAATTGCACGTGTCGACCACAAGTCAAGTATATTATAGTTTGGATTAAAAAGACTAGAAAATTTCAATTTTTCAAATTACTGCTAGTAACCCTATGTATTTTTCCTTATGATTTTCTCTCAACACGTGATATACCTAGGTATAGTTTATGAATTTTATTATATAATTTTAACAAATATCACTAACTATCAAACAACTAAAAAATTAGTTTGTTTTAAAATAGGATCGATCTGACGGAGGCGAGGATTAGAAATAAAAATTGAAACAATTTTTTATTTCATGTGGTTG